>JAPYZA010001359.1:0-21400 GCA_030522685.1 Eupelmus azureus | reverse complement strand
TAGCAACACCCTTTTTCTTCTTTCTTTTATGTTTCGTTCTTTATTTGGAACTGCGGAGTCGCGTCTCACTTACCCTTCTTTTAAAAAATACGAGAGAATGCGGTTTTTAAAAATTAAACTAGATTTTACTAGCTATTTGACTTTTTCGGTATTTATATTTTTAAAATCAATTATTTCTTATTGTCTATGTTGATACTTCTAATAATATTATAATATTCCTTTAACGTTTTCAAATAAGGTCAATAAAATAAAATTTATATATTTTACCAATGCCGAAAATTACAGCAAAAAATGGATTTATATAAACCAACTTATTTCTCAGTTATTTTTTGATTTTTATAAAAAAGTGTCATTGGGATTTGCCAGAATATGAGTTAAAAAAATTTATTTTTGTTAAATTTTAATATTATAAAACGATTATAAAACTTGTCAAATGCTTAAAGTCAAATACACGTTATTATTGAAAATATCACAACTAAAAGAACTAAATAAGGTTTACAGTAATTTAAGTTTATAGAGAATGAAAAACCAAAATTTTTTTTTATTGTCAATTTTTTTTCTTTTTTTTTTGTTTCTTTAGCCATTTTAAGACAGAAAAAGTTGTTTGAGTATGCTCCGGTGTTTCCGTACAGGGGGTAAATTGAACGAAATCAAATAATTTCTAAAACTTAAAGAAATCTAAATACTTTATAATAAAGTAATAGAGGTAAAAAAATTGTAGAGTTTAAGATTCAAACTTAAAATAAAATAAAAATTAACTTTTATTAAAAAAATATTTCAAAATTATACTGAAAAAAAATGAATGTATAAATTTGTTTGCATTGGTTACATTCACATATAAATGTAGACTGCTAAATCGATCGACAATTTGTGAAAAACGTCATCTTGGAACAGCAAACTGTGGATCGATACAATATCCTACACATACATATTATAATCATTAATTATTGCTCTAAATAATATCACGCATGTCGGTAGATATTTAAACCTATTATTTAGATAAAAAACTTTACATCTATATCAAACGATGCTAGACTATGTTCCGAAGATCAATAATTTTAAAATATTTAAAAATAGATTTTCTTTTATGAACGGTTGGTAAAAAACTTTATTAAGCTCAGTTATAAAAATAGTAATAATGTGAGCAGAAAACTTTCATTCTTTCAGATGCCAAAATTAAAGAAACTATATATTCTTTCATGATACTTTATCCGATCATTCACATATCTTTCAAGTATTTTGAGTAATCATATTGTAACATTTTTATTGAATTTTGTTAAATAAATATGAATTTTTAACAAATTTTCAAATAATTAATACTATTTTAACTTAAACTTCATTATATTTTTTTTTTCTTTACGCTTTACTTTGTTTCTTATAAGCTATCGAGCTAATGAATTTAATATACTTGTTAAAATCATAGACATTTTTAATATTTAATATAATGAATAGTACAAATGATTCATTTAATTTTGCCCTTCAGCTTAAAAGACACCTTGACCTTTTGAACTGTGACCTTCTGAAGTAAAAATTTAAAGTCAATAAACGTTTAAACTCGATTTAGCTAAGCGTGCCTTAAACTACTCATCAATGCCCAAAAGCGTTTAAATCTTACAGATATACCGATAATTTTACAAATCCATTTATTTAATTCAGTTTTCCATTTAAAAAATAATAAAAAAACTTGATACAATTATCGAACAATATTTTTTCAAAATTATAAATTATATAAAAAAATAAGAGATTTAATAACAATTCTCCAGAATTTTATTAACATAATTTATTAGTTTAAAACTCAAATGGAAAAGAAAAAATATTTTATTTTACTTTATTATAATATTTAAATATTATAATAAATAATAAGGATAATATTTGAAATAGTATGAATAATCAGTAATAGAATTGAAATTAAAATATTTAAAATATTATGTTAAAAAAGAAATGATATGAGAAATTCAATTAAATGTAATGTTGGGAGAGGAATTCAGCAATAGGTACAGGTATGTTTGTAGCAAAGCCCGCACCAGGGATTGGAAACGGACTACCATTTATAAAATAATTTATCAGAAAATTTAAAAAAAAATGTTGTTACTTTATTTGTATTTTTATTGTAATTTTTAAATAAAGAATTTTGAAATAAAGAAAATATGCTGCACTACATGAATTGACTACACTTATTATCCCACTTCTTTTCTCTACCATTCTATTGCAATCAAATATTTATATAAGTGCATTAGAATCCTTACACTAAAATAACTCAAAATTACTGTATTCAAAAACAAAAGAAATGAACATAAAAATATTTTTAGTTAAAAATATGTTCATTTAAGCTCTTGTATTTTATGCATTTATAAATGTATTCCATACTTAGAAAATATTGTATAAATAAAAACGTGACAGATGCGTACTACTGTTAAAAATGAATTCCCCCAGAATTTTTAATTCATCAAGGAAACATAAAAAATCTAAATATTTGGATTATGCCTTGTATTTGATACTATTAATTTTAAAATAAAACAACCTTTTCGTTTTATCGAATTATTTAGCTACATGGTACACGCAAGGACAGTTTTCGTGAAAGACGCTCAAAAGTTAAAATTTGAAGCCTTACCGTCTCCTCGACGAAACCAATGATTTTTTTCTTGAGGGTAATTGCATCTATAATTACATGACCTTGATAAAAGTTTCGTGCACGTAAGAAGATTTGCGAGGTTGAACGCGAGAGAAACTTGATACGTAATAATAAAAGATATAAAAAACTGTACTTTTCTTTGTATAATTTTTATTTAACTTGTCGAAAGAAAATTATGTGCGTTTTATGAGAAAAACATCATTATATGATAATTCTGCTTGTTCATATTGATATATTTTTTTTCCAATTCTTGCTCCTTATACTTATTTCAAATGCAAGGGTCCATTCATACAGCATATCCGAAAAATTAAAAATATTTAAAATTTTTCTACACTTTTATATTGTTTACATATCGTAAAGGTTTATAAAAGGTTAGGGGAAAACAAAAACTTTTGTAAAACAATTTTTAAAACCTTGATGGAATCATTTACAAAATAGAATATTTTTACATGAAGTTGTTAAAATATATAATACCGACTCAATAAGGATTCTCTAAATTGCGTGACTTCTGTCGTGTCGACCAACATCAATTATTTAAATACTGTTAAGTTTTTATCTCCAATAAAAAGTGATCCTATATAAATAATTAAAATTATTCGTTGTTTGATATTTTCATACATGTAAACAATTCATAGATTTCGATTTTTGATAAAAAATAGATGATGTATGAGATAATGTTGTTATTTGTGAAAGCAGCAAATTCTAAGTTTTGTTTCGTATTATTTTCGTATACAAAAACAACACCAATTTTATATGAGTGTATTAATTAAATGTATCATTCTATTGTATTTGCATGTAACTAAATATACGTCATTTAGTAAGGTGAAAAAGTAATTGGATCGTTTGTTTATAATTCAAAAGATATTAATAATTAGAGCTAAATGGACAACTCATAGTTAATTTTTGTTTTTCTTTTTTATACCTATTTATCTAATCTTATTATGTTATAGCTTGAAAGATGTGAAATCATCGGAATTTCACTCTGGAATATTTTTAAAGAATTATGAGATTATCAATAACGATGAAAACTACTGCGATGGACACAAACAAAGATGTTGTTATTTACAGGTTTTAATCACATAAGCATCGTGATGAAATTTCAAAGAGGTCTGTCAATGAACTGTGCGACTACAACACGCTACAGGTGGTTGCTACTACGTATTGCTTTATGAGTAATATTGTTTTTGTACTTAGCTAACAAGTACCTTTTTAATGTCTACGTCATAATTTTATAGTCTAATATGTTTTAAAAATATGTTATATGTTATATTAACTATTATAAATTTTATCATTAACAATGATATTATTCTAAGAGAATAAAAAATTTGTATATAAATTATAATATTATGAGCTTAAAATTATATTTTAATAAATCTCTTACGAAATAACGAGCTATTTGAATCCAAAAAACATGTTTAGAAAATATTTTTTATTTATTAAGTTTTTATTGTTTATGATCATTTGTTATGAGGTTATTATATTAATTATGAATTTCATTTAGAGTTAACACTATTTTAAGATATATTTGTTAATTTTTATTTTGCGTATATACTAAAGATTTTTTTTAAATTTAATTTTTATGAAGTAAAAAAAAAAAATAAACAAAATGTCATAATTACGATCGAAATAAAATATTGTTTCGAAAAAGTATCGATTTCGCTTCAAATGTCAATAAAAGTATATTTAAATAGCCCTTTTATTTCCGCACAGCTGATTATCCGACAATCAGCTGTGTCTGACTGTCCCCTTTAAGTGTTGGTGCTGTGCTGCCCCTACGCTGCTCGCGAGGAAAAGAGCTAAAATAATTATTCCCACGGCGCTGGCTGTTTTAATTTGACATTTTTTTCAACGGCTCAACTTTGCGCGCTCTACACATACAAGCCTGTTGTCACTTAGCATGTCGTGACTCATACAGCGAATCTTAATAATAATAAATCTTAGCCGCGTGCGATAATAATGCATAAGCTGCTCGGTGGCTGCTCCAGGCTGAAGTCGCTGCTCGGCACGTGCAAAGCCGTAAGTTCTTGACGAGCGAGTGTCAGCACGCTGAGAGTAATTACGCCGTCTGCGGAGGCTTTAATCTCTTTTAATTGCCGATAGATAGATTCGATCGCAGCTTCTAACGTTAAACGATGCGGGGGAGTAGCTGACATAACCTATTTCAAATCGACGATTGGTCAGCTGTACGGTAAGATTCGAAACTTTAACGAGTAATTTTTAACGGCTATTGCAGATGTTTTGGCATGTGATTAATCTTACTTGATTAATATTGTCAATATGAACGCGATTTATTTGAATGAATATTATGCTTTTTCGAATTTCGCGGCTCTGTATTTTTTGTGTATTTAATGATTTATGTGCTGCTGATTACGTGTGCCGTCTTTTTAGCTACAAATTCTACGACGTGGCTATATGAAAGAGACAAATTAAATCTCCATTATCGTTAATTGACTTACAAATATCATAAAGATATACGGTATAAATTATAGAAACGCTTTTGCAGGTAGTGAAAGAAAGCAACGTGTAGAACATCACAGATTCTCAATGGCTTCCAAAGATTATTTACCTTATTATGCAGCTGGAAAAGTCACTTCAGGCTTTGGGAGAGGATCTAAATCATTAGGATGTCCAACAGGTATCACTTGATTTTTTACTGCTAGTATAATTCTTATCTTATAAGTTACTTTACTGATTATAATTTGTTTAATTTATTACTTGCATTTTTAATGATGAAAATGTATTATTTATTAACCATGCTAAATATTTACTAAAATTTTTTATTAAAATTATTTTTTTAGCTAATCTTCCCGAAGAAGTAGTTGAAGCACTCCCAGCTGAATTTGAAACTGGCATTTACTATGGATGGGCTAGATTAGAAAAGGAAATTTATAAAATGGTCATGAGCATTGGTTGGAATCCATTCTATAAAAATGACAAGAAATCTATGGTAAGTTATTAATAATTTATCATTTTCTTTTAATTCTTTATAATTTATCATTTATTATTTTTTTTAAGGAAATTCATATAATCCATAAGTTTGATGAGGACTTTTATGGAAAAGAATTGAAAGTTATAATATTAGGATATATTAGACCAGAGATGAATTTCTCTTCTGTTGGTCAGTATTAAATTAATAATTAGAAATGTAAATTAACTATCAAAATATTAAAAGAAATTATTGATGTTTCAGATGAACTTATAAATGCAATACAAAGTGATATAGATGTAGCTAAAAAATCATTAGACAAACCGGATTCATTAAAATATAAAGAGGATCCTTTTTTAAATAGTTGAAGCTAAAATATAAATAAATTTTATGGTATTTTTAAGTAGCACATTGATATATAAAGATAATAATATATATATTTTTATCAACAAAAACTTTAGTATAAAAATATTTTAATTATAAGTACAACATCACTGACTACACAATTACGTATCTCTATTTGATGGTGGTGGTGGTGGTGGTGGAGGTGGTGGTAAAGTGAAGGGTGGTACTAATGCCTGTGGAAATCCTTGCAATGGTACTGCATTCATTTGAGGCAACTGATATTGTGGATTCCATTGAACTGGTGGAAATCCAACATTTGGTACTTGGACTGGATAAGCTGAATATGGAGCAATCCACTGGTTGTCCGAATATGAATTATACCGATTCCATGGATTTTGTTGCTGATACCTTGGTCGAGACCATGGATGATGTGAACTATAGAATGGCCTTGAATTTGGTGGAGGTACTTGTGTTGGATGTGAATTTTGATGTTCCCTGTTGCTATTCCAAGGATGATTAGACTGCCAACCTGCTTTATTGCCTAATTACGATATAGGATATTAATATACATACATTTATACAAAGTTTCCCAGTATAAAAATAAAATATTTTTATTACCACGTCTGCGTTTGTTTGGTACTTCATTAGATAAATCTTTTGTTTTATTAGTATTTGATTTATTTTTCAAGCTTGCTAAATAAGCTTGTTCTTCTTCATCATCGGAAAATTGAGGTGGGTCATCATCTTCTAAATCATCAAGAGCTTTCATTCTGAAATTATGGATTTTTTAAAACAATGGTTTCCAAATTAATTTTTTGATCCAAAATTTATTAACGTGCTTATTTTTGTTTCTTACTTTGTTAATTCGCTTAAGAAGACTAATGAAGTATATTCTGTATTTGGACAATAGTAAACAGTCATGCCTACTTTAATATCACACTCCTGAATATGATCGGAGCTATTAAATCTTACGCAATAATGTGGTTCAGCTACTTGACCAAATACGTCAAATATGTGGCCCAAAGCTCTCTGCCCTTTTTTAATAAATAAAACTGTATCTAAATTTAGCGTTGGTTTTCCAGGCTTGGGTTTTACAACTACCATTTGTTCAACAGTCCAAGCAACCTTAAAGAAACTTTTTTATTAATTTATGCTATTTAAAAAATTGGACTTGTGATAACAAATATTACCTTGCCTAATGGATCACAAAGAACTTCAGGTACACTAATTTTCAAATCTTCAATTGGTGGCAAATCATCAAATTCACCTTTAGGTTTAAAATTTTTATTTCGATTGTTCCTATTGTTTCTAGAAAAAAAATATAGCGCTATTCTTTATAAATTACTATAAATTACTATTTGTACACAAGAATAAAGAAATATCAATATCATACTTGGTTTGTTTTTCATTATCGGAATCATTGCTGTCACTTTTATTACTTTTTTGACTAGGAGAATCAGAATCACTATCAGATTCACTGCTACTTGAATCACTTTCACTATCAGAGGAATCATCGCTTGAAAGTATAACTTCATTTTTACTTCGATAATCTTTAGCATTTGAAACTTGCTTAGAATTTTCAATGTTATTTTCATTATCAGAATCTGAACTATCATACTGTAAAGCTATTGCTCCTAATGATGTCTGTGTATCTGAAATGATGTTTAATAAATTACAAAAACTTACAGAAGCAAAAAATCATGGTTTAATATTCTTATACCTACATTAGATAATTATAGATTAAATTTATCCAATTTATACATAAACAAAGAGTTTTTATAAAATACATAATAAAAGCAAATTAAATTTTAAACTTACCTATGTAATAAATGTCTCTATCTTTGTCATTAGCAATATTATTTCCTAATTCTGTATTCTTAAGATTTTTTAGATCTGTGCAATCTTTGTTAAGTTTATTTTCGTGATCTATCGTAATTAATTCTTTATCTAAAACAATATTATCGTCAATCATAGATTGAGATTTACATGTCTCAGAATTGTTACAAACACTATCTTTTTCACACTTATTTATTTGTTCATCATCTAAAGTATCCATTGGTGATACTGATTTTTCAACAATCGGTTGATTTGAAATACCACTGTTAATACTTGATAAAGCATTTTCATTTGAAATTTCAATATTTACACTAGTAGAATCATGTGTTGGTAAGCAGTCACTTGTTTCTGTAATTTCATTGTTGACTTGAGTACACAATGTAGTCTCAGAAATCAAAGGATTGTCTGTTTTTTCTGTAATTGTTGAACTCAGCACTTCATCTTTGCTTGTTAATGCTGAATTCACAGGATCTGCAACCTTCGATGTAGATGAGGAACTTAAGTTATCACATTGATTGTTTGTAATTACTTTTTTAAAGCTACAGTTTTGGTTGTCAAGTTCAAGATTTTCTTCCATTTTATCCATAGTCTTAACGCTTTATTTAAATGTCTATTAAAGCTTTGAAACAAATTTGTATAAAAATGCTATTTATACTCTTTTAAATTCCATAATACTAAACGAGTTCATTTTTAAAAGAAAACTTAACAATTCGCACAGCATTACTCGCGCAGTAAACACGTGGTCGGCGGCCAAAACAAGCAGCGAGCAGCAGCACCGCAACTCGCAAGCGCTAGATAGGATAAGGTCGGCAAGATGAAAGATAACTCAGCCGTGAGAAGATAATTAAGTCAGATAATTAAGATGATCTGATCTCTGTGAATTTGTCTATTCTTCATTTAATTACAGTAAAAAGCTCTGGTAATTTAACTTTTTATACGTATTGAACATTAAGATTATTGATAAGAAATTTTGTTATACATAACATTATCATTTAAAACGTTGATATATTTAAATTTCAAAATTTACTTTAGATTACGACATCTCGCGGTTTAAAATCTATTTTAAAGCTGACTTTCCAAGTTTCGACGTAGCTTTTAGTACTAAATTTATACTGCTTTTGTGAAAAAATTATACAATTTTATAGAAATAAAAAAAATTAATACTTTTTATCAAATTGCGAGAATAGTGAAAAGTAATGAGATTAAACTTATTACCGCTAATCGATGCAATTCTAAATATTGTCATAAATTCAAAATTAAAATTTTGTTTCTGTCAATGAAAAATAGTATTTTAATATATAAAAATGATTGCATTGTAGAAAAATGATTACTAAAGGCCTCATCAGGAAAAACGCGATCACAGAGCTGGCAATCTCATGAAAATGGCTCTTAAAAGCCTCCCATTTTCTCGCCCCACTAAAATTTTCTCGCCGAGCGCGCCGAGAGACGATTGTATCCGTTCTAGCTGGATATGATATATGTGTTAGCTGCGCAGAGAGTCGAGACTCGCTCCCCCTCGGTGCTCGCAGTAGGTGTGCCAGGCCCATAATACGGAAAACACCTATAGAGCTATATACACAAGTATAGTATATATAGGCAGAAAGAGAGCGCAATATAGGCGCTAGTAGAGCAACAGCAGGCAGGCAGGCAGCGAGTTTGCGCCGTTTGCGGGGAGGGCGCAGATGTTTGTTGTGTAACGTCATTTTTCGGCCTGGCTCTCTCGCTCTCGTCCACTCGTCATCGGCTTCGATCCATAATACACTTACGTAGGTAAAATATTTTTAAACGCCGCTTCGATCATGTGAAAAGGATCGCTTGCGCGCGCGCGCGATTCTATATACATCTAGCTCTCACTTTGGCCCACCGCGAGCTGTCACGAGACGCCCCTGCCATATATACATATATATACACATCTCCCCACCGAAGTTATTGCCGTCGACGCTTCCGGATACACATCGTCGACCGACCTTGACGGGACGCCGTGTGTGTGTATATGCCTGTGTCTTGTGTGTTCTTTTTTGCAGTCGCGGCGCCTGCGACGTTTTTTTCCGGAGCAAAAAAGACGCCTCTCTCGGCCCCTCCGTCTCTTTCTCTATCGCGCTGCTCTTGTCCTCCCTCTGCGCGTTGCGACTCCGAAAAATACGGACCAGTCGCTGCGCGTTTTCTCCGCCTTGGGCCTTCTTCTCGCACTCGAGGTTAATTTTTCCTTCCATTTCTCTCATTTTCGCCTGCTCTGGGCTTTCTGGGTAGAGGGACGCTTTTTTCTCGGGTGCTTTGCGCTCTGCAGTGACGTTTGGAGTTTGCTTGTGCATCGATGACTGAAAACTGTGCTTTTTTTGGTGAAAAGTTTGCTGGGCGTACGTCAGTTAATTCCTGAAATTTTCTCTGCTCAGCATTTGACGTAAATAGAAGAATGTGTGTTGATTTATTTTTCGTATTATTTTTAATATGTGCAATTTAAATTTAATAAAAGGTTGCATATTTAGAACTGCAGTGACTATACTCAGCAGTGTGTTATGTATGAAAATATTTCAATGTTTTAGAAGCAATCTAGTTTTAGATTTCATCACTTTTCAATGAATTTGCACAAAGTCCAGTCTACATATAATGCTTGATGATACTTTGGATTCCAGTCACAAGTGGTTTTTCCAACAGACTTGATAAGCATAAATTTACTCATTGTTTACATGTTTTCAAATTAATCAATACAACTATAACTTATTAAGAAATTATATAAATATTTGTTTCAATTAAAATATTTTCATATTTTTATTCTTTATTCACCTCATAGTCATATTATCCTATGCATATCTATTTTTATACACAGTTACGTTATCTTAACTATGAATTATTCATTATAAAGTCATTTTTCTAATTACGTCAAATTGATAACACTTATAAAGTCATTTTGTACTTTGTATCTTCAAGCCAGTGATTTTAATATTTATCATCCATTTAAAATTTAATATTCTTATGATTTTAATTAAAAATTATTTATATTACAGTGTTATAGTGACTTTTTACAACACATACGCACTTTGGAGTTTAATGGAAGATGCAATGCGCCTATTGAGTAGTTCGGCCTCATGGCTGATTTGCATTATACCTCCATGCCCCGAGATTTATCTACAGAATCAGTTTCTACTTTACGGTTGTCCGAGGTAAAAACTTTTATTTACATTTCTTAATATTAACAGTTTGTTGTGAGTTGTAAACTAAAATATTGACTAATATTGTTTTGGTGCTTTAAATCAAAGTATGGACCCAACGATTGCTCTGATAAATCCTACAGTCCAGACTCAAACTCCTTTAGCGGACTCTTGTTACCTAGCAGTGTAAGTTTAGGTGACAAGATTCTGAAGGAACGTAAAGAGCAGCGAGAAAAATGTAGAACTTATAGAAAATATTCAGAGTTGACTCCACCAACTATATCTAGCTGCTATGATAATTATGGGTGTGTATTTATTAATACAACTTTATAAGCTACTATTTCTTCTAACATCAGTATATTATAAATATTAAAATTTCTTTTGTTTAAAATTAATTTCATACTTTTTGTAATTAGATCTGTGGCATGCAAGTCAAATTCATTGCCTGGGCGATGCAATGTCAATTCTCCAGTGCCAAATGCTACTGTGGCTACCGAGATCCAGGCTGAAGATCTAGCAGGGCAACTAACATTGCTTGATGCTAATGTCTTCAAAAGTATTCGACCTGAAGAGCTATCCAGCTGTTCTTGGAACAAGAAAAACAAACTCCTGGTTGCTCCAAACGTAGTCAGCTTTACAAGACGATTCAATCATGTTTGTATAATTATTTTTAAAAATATTTATGCTTTCTTTAACTAAATAAATTTTAATAAAAAACATTATATTTTTAGGTAAGCTTTTGGACAGTTCAAGAAATTTTGAATGCACCAACACCAAAGCAAAGATCTGAAATTTTGGCACATTTTATACGTGTTGCAAAGAAACTTTATGATTTAAATAATTTACACTCCTTATTTGCTATTATATCTGGTTTACATAGCGCCTCTATTTACAGGTAAAATTTTTATCTAGTTTTAATCAGTTTCAACTTGATAAAATAATTTTTAAATATAATTAAATAATTTTCACAACTATAAATTACAGATTGAACAAGACATGGGCTTGTTTATCAAAGAAAGACAAAACCACTTTTGACAAACTTGCTGACTTATTTAGTGATAAAAGTAATTGGATTAATCTACGAGAACACATTGATAGCATCAAACTGCCATGTATACCTTATTTAGGATTGTTTTTGACAGATCTTGTATATATTGATATGGCACATCCAGCAACAAAAGTAAGAATAAATAAAGAAACTTTCATAAAATAGAATCATATCAGCAAATTCATATAGTAGTAAGAAATTTTATTCTTTGATCAACCTTTTATTACCTAATCATGAATTTCGCTTATTTTAGAATGGGGACAATCACCAACGAATTTTAAAAATGGATGCTGTTTTAACCAAAGTAGCAATCTTTCAAGCCAGTGAATATCCGTGCATTGTTCCATTACCAGATGTTCAGAGATATATTAGTAGTGTTCGATATATAGAAGAATTGCAAAAGTTTCTTGAAGATGACCACTATAAGTTAGTATATAATTATTTTTAAGTACTTTTTAAAAATTGCATTTTATAAAATCTTGGTAAATTACAAAATTATAATAAAATTTTTTTCTTCAGATTATCTATGAAACTCGAGCCAAATTCACCAGTCCCATCTTCTAGCAGTAGTAAAGAGTCAGTTGGCGATGTCGTGACGGGGGTCGCAGCTCTATCTCTATCACCTGCACGAGGCTGTGCCGGATCTCTGAGATTGCATGCGGCCTCAGCAGCCAATAAATTCGTACCTGGCCACCGCAAGTGTCGTAGTCTTGGGACGAAGTAAGTTGATAAAGATATAAAATTATGGCTTAAAAGTGTTTTTGTTGCCTTTTTATTTGAGCTAATTATAATAAAATATGATGGTGGTGTTTTATTTTAACGTAAATGTTAATACGTTAAAATTAAGTAACAAGATTTGAAACATTTAGACACATGAATTAGATTAAAAATGAAGAGAGGAAAAATTGTATTATACAAAAAATATATATATATTATTTATTTGATATTTTAAATAGTTCAGTCATATATATTTTATTGTTTTTGAAACATAATCTTATTTTAAATAATTTTCTTATGCAAGTTTTAACTGCGCTATTTTCTAAATAATTATTCAAAATTTATCTTGCTGACAATGCATCATAGTAAGCATTTAATCTTGGTTAAATCATCTGCAATCACTATTCATACTCCATAATGTGGACAAAAACGTATTGTAAAAATGAAACTAGAAAATTTCGTTCGAGCTATTTCATTTAGACTCGTTTCACTCAAGAATTAGCAATGACGATTATGAACTTGTTAGATTTCGTAGTACGAGTCTTCCACGCAACTTCCATAAACAAGGAGGCAAATATGGACCTAGCTTGACAACTCCTGGGTGAGTCCCAAGAGTCCGCGTCTAGGGATATGCGACACAATTCATTTACTACTGCTTACATATATAGTCTTAGTAAATATTTTAATAGTGTTATGCAGTCATAAGTTTGTCCAAGTCATTTTCCATTTTCAGCCTGTGCATGCGACGCATTCAGTTTAATTTTACTGAATCATCTGAGAAAAATGACTTTGTACATAGTTTCGTGATAATATGACATGATGATGGGTGTGATTATAAAAGGAAAAACGTAGTAACGTCATGTTAACTATACGACTATTTATTCAATTCATTTTTCCTCAGTATTTATTTTAAGTTTAACATCAATCAATTACCAATATTTAAGCATGTTAACAGACAAAAATCATTTCCTCAATTGTTTATATTTAAGTATTATCTATGAATTTTATTAATTTCAGTTAAAAGAAGCATGAAATATGTTTACCTTTTGAAAACTTTAAAAAATTTTTTGTTATAAATATGATTTTACTGAAAAGTATATTTTTAAATGTTTAGATTAATCGTGTCGTTTCGAATAAGTATCCCAAACTGTATATTTTAAGTGTCTTAATTATAATTTTAGTTTATTAAGTATTTATATTTTAATGCATCGAAGAGAATTAGCGGGAGAAAAGTAATAAAATAACTTACCATGTTTAATGAAGCACCGTCATTGCATGAATAAAACTGGCGCCCAGTGGCATCGCACTGAAAGTAATAACATTTTTCGATTGACATTGCAGCATATTCGGCAAGGCCACGGTGCCTCTTGAGACCAATCACGGAACCGTGCGTCATTTGCTCGACGATTCCGTGCTGGAGGAGCCGCACCCGATCACCCAGATCGTGGATCTCGATCAGAATTCCCCGGGATCGCCAGCCGACGCCATCAACGATGACTGCAGTTTGCTGTCTAAGACCAGGTGCAAATTAATAATATTTTTATGCATACGAATTAAAACGTTTGCACGTATTTTATTCTCTGTACTAAATTTATATAATCCTGAAGACAGTTTCATTTTTTTATTTTTTAAATTATTTATCTTATTTTCTCGAATATACATTTTTTCTAAAAACAATAAGAATTTATAAAAATTATAGTTTTGATGAAAAATAT
Source organism: Eupelmus azureus (assembly GCA_030522685.1). Taxonomy (NCBI): domain Eukaryota; kingdom Metazoa; phylum Arthropoda; class Insecta; order Hymenoptera; family Eupelmidae; genus Eupelmus; species Eupelmus azureus. The sequence continues at coordinate 7,032 of JAPYZA010001359.1, read as the reverse complement.
TAAAATTTTTAAAACGCCGTATTCCGTTTTTCAGTTTTTTGTGATTTTTCACGCATCGTAAGTAAATCTTAAATTTTTTTTGTAGCACACTATCGGTTTTACCGTGCGATATTGATGGCTCAATAGAGCCTCGCTGCATAATGCAAGGCTCTTTGAGGCGAAAAGTAGTTTTACGGGATGGACGTAAACCTGCGGTATCAACTTGGCAGAGATACTGGGTTCAACTTTGGGCTTCATCGATCGTTTATTTTTCTCCGAAATGTTTCAAAGGGTGAGTAGTACTTTAAGTGCTTTTTTTCTTTAAGTGAAACAGTTTAACACTTAATTTAATATTATTCAATATAATAAGCGCTGTCTAACTGTATAAAATTCATCAGTTGAATACAATTGTATAGTGGCCCAAAAGATTGGAATTATTTAAATTTATTGTGATAAATTTATCGATCGCCATTGAATTACATTAAGATTGATATATAGATTAAAATACCTGGTTTTAGTTCACGTATTAAAATTAAACCGACATTTCGAGAGTATACAACGCCCAAAAAATTTAAAATAAAAATTAAAGATTTAAAAAAAATTAGAATTATCTTCATAAAATTATTGAATTATTTATTTTTATTACAATATAGAAATGAAAGAGGGGATTTTAAACGAGAGCCATACAAAATGGTGTCTATACTGGGATGGATTGTTGAAACATTAGATAATACGTATCACGCTGACACTTTCCTATTGGCTGATCCGAAAAAAGGTAAACATATCTATTTATTACTAGATTTAATACTAATATTTAAGATAAAAATAAATAGCATATATAAAAATCTAAATTACTTTGCAATTTTTAAATAAATCCATATAGGTTTAATATTTATTACCTGTGTTTTTTTTTTTTTTTTTTTTTTAGGAAATGTATACAAATTTAGAGCGACATCGAGTGAAATGGCAGACCAATGGCTAAAAGAATTACGGGCGACGGTGCGTGGCGCGACGGATCATCGCAAGCCTATTCCAGCAAATCTTATGTCTTTCGAATGAGATTACATCTTTGCCGTTCCTTTTCTTAAGAAAGTTAAGAAAGGATGGTAATAATCATAATATCATTAAAAATAACACATCATCATGCATTCGAAACGAATTTGAAGAATACATTAAAGCATATCATAACTAAGTTGGCTTCGTGAAAGATATTTAACTGTCCAGCGTAATCTAAATATATCTTTGGAGCTTTGTCATTTAAATCTAAAGAGCAATAATTTTTTTTACTATTTATAGTCAGAATCGCTCTCTAACATTACGAATACTTAAGAACCTCGACAAATTCGCTAGGAACTATATCAAAGAATCTTTATATCGTGTAAAACGCATTTGCCACACATATCGGTCTCAGCTTTAAAAATATAACAAGAGCGCACTTTTCTATGTTTAAAATTTTCCGGCGCTTCTAAGTAGGATAGCCGAAGTTCAATGTATATTTTAATAATTTCTTGTTATTTAAATTATTTTAGTTATAACCATACATTTATCGTATCGATAATTTCTTCGTTTTTCTACTTTTTTCTTGTATAAAAGACTAAGTAGAATATAGTTTCAAAAATCTTTTGTATCTAGATGCGGAAAACGAAACGTTGCGCGTACTAATAAAACTAGAATTAATAAAAAAGAGGAAACTACTATAGTCGTGTAAGACTGTATAAAAAGTACAACATTGAGCATTTTCAATGAGCGATAACGGAACTTAAGAGAGATTTTTCAGCTTTGACGAGAAAAAATTGTAAGGTGAAAAATGTTCATCATGAAAAATAAAACTAATTAGTAGAACTAGTTTTCATTTAAAAGAAACTCGCAGCCAAACTGAATATTTTCGATCTAAAGTCTTTGTCTTTAAACGCGCTGTAAACACAATCCTTAGGTTCTTGAAAAAGAAATATTGTTATGACTTATCTTTACTGTAGTTGATTGAATTATTGAAGAATGGAAAAAATGTAGTACGTATGTCTTGTAAATCACGTCAATTACTAGAGTTAAAAAAAATTTGTTTTTATTTTTAATGTTTGTCGTTAGAACACAATGTCAAAAAATTTGTACGTTCACCTTTTATAAAAAAGAATTGTTAGTTTTGCAACAAAGTAATTAATGAGTTGCTTAAAATAATTTTAACGATTACACGTAATGCAATGCTTTCGTAGTTGTTGATGTTACTGCACCTCGTAAGTTTACGTTAACAATGATTCCGTTAAGATAGTTATATCGATATATTTCGTAAGGTGCCACCAAAAATAAAAAAGAAATACTTGCCAGAAATGAAGTAGGGCCAAGACATTACAAAAACAGTAATTGACTTAAGAATACTCGGCAGAATTGTACAGTTTTTGTACGATAAATAGACTCTTGAAGTTATAACTGTCATTTATTGACTCTTTGTATAAGCTTCGTACTCACTTTTGAGCCTCGAATCTCGTAGAACTGAGTTTTTTCTCTTTAAAAGATTCATCAAACGCTTTAAGAGGAAGACGATTGTCAGTAATACTAAATCAATAAAGAGTTATATAAAATAAAATGTTAGCCAGTTGTCAATATTTCAAATTTGTTATCTAACTTAAGTAAATAGTAAATTTAGTAATTTCTGTTGATAAGAGTGATATTTCGAACAAATAATTATATTGCTTTTGTTTTTATATACTCTTTATTAATTCGTACGAAATAATCTCGTCATGTTTCCTCTCAGTACTATAGTAACAAGTTGTTAGATTGTCATTAGATTAGATTAAGCATCGATTTATACTCTCATCATTCTATTGGTAATTAATTTTTAGCTTCATGATTGAACTGATAATTTTCAAATGTAAACATTTTAAATCTCATATTTGCTAACACTTTTACATTTTGTAATGTTATAATTAAACAGAATATGAGTTACAGTAGTACATTTTTAATGTATTCTAATGTATTTGAAATAATTATTAGATCAACATCATATTAAAATTAAAAAAAAATTAAAGACGATAATGATGAGAAGTATCTAAATCGGACGTTATACCATTATAATCGGAAAACTGTTAGGAAAAAAGTGTAAACGAATGAATGTTCTTTATAACTAGATTGAGTGTCCGCTAGATTTAATTACGCCGTTTGTAATAATGTCGCCTCCTGTGGATCATTGTATCGCATTTTTACTGGGTATAAAAATTTAGATTGCTGTAGAGTCGATTCAATGATAGTTATTAAATTTAAAATTTCGCCTATAACATCAGAACATAAATTGTTCTAAACAGAGCTTCGACAAATAGTTTTTATTAAATGAGATTTCAGGGATCTGCACACTTTGTTGTTTTAAAATATATTTACAAATATTTTGATTTTTAAATTATTTTTATAGTAAATTTATTTTCTGAAATAATAAAATAATAACATAATTAATTAAATAAGAAATATTTTTATTTTTGAAACATCAGAAGCTGCGGATCTCTGATAAAGTATACGTGCTTTTAATTTACGATACTGAAAAAGAAAGATAATAAGTAATGTGCGCGCGAAAAATATATTATTAAAACCCGACTCTCGCTTTTCGAGAAAAAGACTGACTGACTTAATCGCTGCTTGCTTCTTGAGCACGTTTAAGCCGTAAAGAAATAGATTTTCTCGAGCTCAAATAATGTATATGTATATTCTGCGCTTATTGTTTCGTTGACTCTCTTACTAATCCGCACGAGATCTATCTTATCGGAGAGAATATATATGTATATGTATATGCATATATGTATATATGTATATATATATATATATATATATATATATTTATATATATACACACATACACGCAAACAAGACTTTTTCTCATGCAGCACCAAGCGGAACATATATATGTGTTGAAGTTAAAGCGGGAAGCTCTCGATTTTTGCGTAGAAACTTTAATTTTTTTTATATAGATCGAAATGTAGACAAAAAATTGAAATTCGAGAGAAGGAAAATAATTATTATTTCTTTAATTGTAGATCAGATACAGATGTATTTTGTTTTAATCGTTTAATTTTTGTTTGTTTAAACTGTATATACATATATCTTGTTTACAATAAGTTAACTTATTAATAATGTCAGTTTAGATTTCATAATTATAATAATAATATACATATTTGTTGAACATTATATTTTGTTAATAGGTGCATTCTGCCTATGTTTATTTTACTAATAAAACAAACAATGAATGCTACTGACGTAATTAACAAAAGTTTTGATACTATAAAACAAAATGCATTTGTATCTCTTATAAAATTAATAACATGACTGAATCTACAGAAGCAATGCCAAAAAACTTGTTTTTTATTTTATTAAATTGACGTAGATATGTAATTTATAACTTTCTTTTTTGTTTCTTTTATTGCTTAGTGAATGTGAAATATATACTTTATCATCAATGCTTGAATATGTGTTAATATTGAAGGAATTGATGAAAATATGTAAAAACATCTAGTTGATATTTGCTTGGATTTTTTTTTTGAGATTATTGCGCTTCAAATCTAACATAATGATTCTGTGTAAGCAAAAGCTTTAAAAAGTCAATAAGAACAATGAAAAAACTTTTCAAGTTTTACTAAGTTATTTAAGAATCATTCATGGCGTTTTTGTAAAATATAAAGCAGACCATTAAATGTGCACCGTATTAATAAGAAATGATAAAAATAACAAAGAAAATCATAAGATACACGTGCATATATTAAACCATTATTAATAAATTGATTAATTTAGTTTGGGAAATATACACAGAAGGTGATTAGATAAGCTTGTCACTTGATTGTAAACTAAGCACAACATATATTTTCTTTTTCTGCTAATTTTCTATTCTAATATTATTTATTTAAAAAGTTCTAAATTGTGAAACTATGTTTTGATTCACAGTTTGTGTAGCATTTTATAAGTTATATGTAGAAAAAGTTGATGCCATATATTGTAAAATTATTTGTATTTATAGACATTCTAGCTATATGTATCAAAGAATTATAAAACCATGATATTATTTTAACAAGAGTTATAAAACATAACTTTTAGTCTACATTCTCACGTCGAATTTCCCTCAGCGTTTTCGTAATAACTTCGTTTTTTGTTGTTACATCGATTATATTTTGTTATGTATATGCGATTCACTGCTCACAAAAGCACATTTTCAAAAAATAAAATTATAGTTTGAAAAAAATTCGTATCAATTAATCCGACATAGTAATTCTTTTTATTAATTAAAATTAATTTTTTATTGTTAATTACTTTTATAATCTTTTCTTCCTATTTATCATAAAAAATAATAAATAAAAAGTTAAATTTTCTTTTTAAATCATCATAGTCCATAGAGACTTTAACGGTCGATGTGATCGAAATAAGAAAAATCCCTAGAAATTGGGGTCGCACGTGTTACGTTGGCTCCAAAACTATTCACATTGTTTAGACTTTTTAAGACGACCAGTTACCAGTATGAACCTGGTATGAAGCTAAACAAGCTACATACGTACGACTCGTCAAAACTTTTCTTTGGAGAAAAACAAAGTCGTGTTTTTATTAAATAAGTATTCACGTCGGCTGTCGAGAAAATGGAAAGTGTGAACAATGAAAATGATTTGGAGACTGAAGAGTCAGCATCGAAAGCAGAATCAAAACAAAGTGTTCAGTTACAAGAAAATTCTCCCGTGAAGATTGCAATGGAAATTTCAGATGACGAATCAACAACGAAACTGAAAGTAAAGTCTAATGTTGTATTTGTGGTTAATTGCCTGGTAGCTCATTCTAATATACAGTTTTCTGTTTATCGTAAGTGAATGTCCAGATTGAGGTTCATCTCCCGCGCTTTTTTTTCCCTAGGGTTATCGGACCCAATTCTCCCGCGCATAATTCTACGTGCTGACTTTATTTCTAAATCCTGTCGCTGATTGGTCAATTTTTAAAGATCACTCATCTATAAGAAATATACACTGTGTGAGAATCTGGATGTTCCCTATTACCTTACAGGGTGTGTCATTTCTTATTTGCAAAGAATGGCGCGCAAAATTTATTATATATATTATTTATTAATTTTTGTTTTTTGAATTTACTTTATAAAAATAAATCAATTTTTACACATAAAAAGAAGAATGAATTAAATCATTTACTTTTATAAATGCTTTTTGTAGGGGAGTGTCTTATTAAACAGTGACATAGATGAATCAAAAGAAAATAATAATACTTTAAATGTTTCAAAGCAAAAAGATCAAAATAATTCATTTGACTTGGAAAAATCAAATTTAAAAATTGATAATGCTTCAGAACAAATTGAAACAGAAAACAAGAAATCTGTTTTAAATAATTCTGAAACCAAAACTTCTTTGCAATCAAGTTCTGATGAAACGTCTAGCGCTATTAAATTAAAACTCGAAGAATCTAAAAGTTCAGAAGAAGGAGATAATAACAAGGTATAATTAATTAATAAATTAGTTTTATTGTAATTAAATAGTTTAATAATACTAATGTATTTAAATTAATATATATTCAAAGGACAGTACATTATTAAAAGATAAGTTAAATGAAGATGAAAAAAATTCAAAGAAACGAAAAAGAAGTAATTCAGAAAGTTCTGATGGTAAATCTTCAGATCAATCAAAAAAGTTAAATAAGAGAAAATCTTATTTAAAAACTTCTGAAATTGAAAGTTTTTTGGAATTAAGTTCTAGTGATGAATCTAAAAAATCTTTGAAAATAAAGTCTGGAGAAACTACTTCAGAAGAAGATATTAAGTTGACTACCAAGACTAAAAAGGTAAAAGGAAAAAGTTAACTTCATATGATTTATGAATTATTAAATCGCAAATTTTGTATTGTATTTATATTTTTTTTTTACATTATAAACACTATTTTTATAGAAAAATACAACATTGAATGATGATTCAGAAAATAGTTCTTCAGACTCAGAAGGAGATTCAAAAGTTAAGGAAGTTTCTAAAAAAAATAAAAAAATAAATAAAAGCAAAACTTCTGATATCAAGAAGACTACCAAGATCGAAAAGGTAACTAC
>JAPYZA010001358.1:0-31370 GCA_030522685.1 Eupelmus azureus | reverse complement strand
TGGCATAACGAAACAATCAAGAAAGTGCGGAAAGGAGATGAAATGAAAAAGTTAAAAAAGGACTTCTCAGTGATTCGTTGATGAGTGGACTCTCGTTCTCCTCAAGTGAGCACTGTGATAAACGAAAATCGCGCGATACAAGTGCGCGCATTGATTTTTTGTGTATCGAGCCGTCGACGCGTGGAGGGGGACCCGATTGTAAATAATATTTATAAATATATATATACATATATATATTATAAAGAGAAACTTCTGTAAACATAAATAGATGTGTATATTTCCGAGTGTATATATATTATAACAATATTAAACTTAAAGAATTTCATTAATAATCGTTATTCCGTTGCCGTTTCCCCCGAGTCTTCAGAGCCGTCCGGCCGCGAGAAATGAAAATTTTGGGACGCAGGAAGAGCGGCGGCGAATTTTCCCGACGCGAGAAAATTCCGAGCGCGGGGATAACGAAACGGCGAGTAACGAGACAGTCGCGAGTGTGAGCGTGTGATTGCGGAAAAGTGAGTAAGAAAAAAAAATAGGTACGTGTGGCGCATGATTGTCCGAACAATTTATTGGTTAGTATTTATTATGTAAAACGCGCGTATTTCAGAGTTAGCCGAGCGAAGTTACGAATCGCGTCCGTATGTAGCTTGAATTACTTATTCCCGTCGTCGAGTAAACAGATGTAAATGTATATAAATGCGCGAGAACACGCGTGCTTCTCGCGTGTTTATAGATATTTATGCGCAACTAAATAATCGATATATATGTGTATATATACTGACTCGACCGCGAACATTAAGAAACAAAAAAAAATAAAAATTATTATATATATAAATATAAATATAAACGTTCGGTTTTGTTAAGAGACAGAGAGAAAGTATAAAATGATACGAAATTTGAATTAAACGTCGACTATGTATACATATATATAATGCACGCATCGACAGAATAAACACGTGATCGTACGTTTCTTTGTTCCACACAGAAGTATGTAGCACTGCGATTTTTATCTCGCGCGTAGAGACGAACTATTACTCGCCGGTAAAAGCGCAACAGAAAATATGCACCCTGCGAAGAATGAAGTAACGATCTTTTGTAAATAGTTTAAAAAAAAGTTAAGAAAATGAAATTCTCGTCGATACTCTATGAAGCTAGAGCAGGAGTAAAGTAAAAAAAAACACAGGACACATAACGGAGTAACGAGCTGGATTATTGTATCGATGTAAAGTCGCTCCTCCGTTTGCCAGATCAATCGAGCTACTCGTTTATTTTTATTATTTACCTAACTACTATTATTATTACTCATTGCGACATATTTCTTTTACTACTGTCATTTATTATTCAGTTCTCTTACGACGACGGGAGCTGCACCAATCAGAAAAAGCATTAAAATAATTAGTACTATTGCTATTAATCAAAACGTCTTTTTCTTCAACTTAACCCACCCACATGCACACAATCACACACTTATCCCAGTCCTTAATTTTTTTTTCTCTCTCACCAGCCTCTCAACTACAGCGCACGTGCGCGCGTTCAATTTTCGCGTGCAGCAGTTCCCCCTATTGTTCTGCGCGCTTTTAAAGAGATGCGCGGGCACGAACTGAACGCGCACGGAAAAACTAAGCGCGCGTGGCCGAGCCTAAATTCTTGGTTTGATAAAGAGACCGCACTTTGCGGCAAGTGTTCTTGCTTGGTGGAGTAATTCACATCGACGCGCGCTAAATGGGGTAGCCGATCGCGACTTTTAAGGGCTGATGATGGTTTGGCTTTTTTGTTCTTTTGTCGGGGACGCTGGGGAGATGAGCATTTTTCGCGGGTGATTAGAGACGGGATGAGTTATGTGCGTTTTAATTGGAATTTTTAGCGAGGAATGGGCGCTCAAGTCATATTTGTAAATGTAATTAATTGTTTGTACTGACGGTTTTTTGAACGCGTGGAGTAGATATGTTTTAAATTTGAGTATTTTTTTTGTTGTGCTTATTCTTCCACGCGTCGGAGATAAACGTAGAATCTTTTCACATAAAGTATTTATTAAAGTAATCAATTCGTTTGCTAGCTATTGAGAATGATCATTGAATACATTGCCTAGAATGCTTTACGTCGTTAACCAGCCAAATATTCGCATTAAATAATTCCTTATCTAGAAGTACGTTGAGTAATTAGTCGCAAATTTTTTACTGCGTATATATCTGTTCGCAAAATGTATATATACTAACACCTACGCATCAATACTGAGCTGTATGTTGCGAAATTACCCTCATCTACAAAACAAACGCTCATATCTATATAAGATTTTAATTATCACGAGTCTTCAACATGATCTTATAACATTAAAGGAAAACTATACAAACTGTTACTTTTGAGACGCATATTGTTCTTAGATATGCAACATCTCTTAAATATTAGTATTTCCGTATACGGGGAGTAAGGCTGCAAATTTATTTATGTTCGAGTGAAGATAAAAATATAAAGATAAAATATTGTACATATAGATACAAATGTTTTCTGCCCTTCGAATCATGGCAGCAACGGCTGTAGCAATTTCAAATATACACATACGTATAAATATTAAGATCACTTGACTGTGTTATTATTATTTTTTTGTCCACGATACTCTTGCCTTCCAAAAGATCTTAAAACTTTATTGAACAGTCTTAGATTTTCAACTTATAAATATTAAATAAGATAATTTCCTAAAATTATAACTCAACTTTTGATAGCATGCTTTTGAAAAGATTATCTCCATTCAGTAACTTTCTTTCCACATCAAAATAAAAATAAAATCAATCAAAGCTTAACCAAAACCCTAAATTGCATATGGACAATCCAGAGCCATATACAGGTAATTATAAAGTACATTTTATTTGTTTTATTTCTCTTTCGTTCTCCATTCTCTTCTAACTGTCTATGCATGACTACGACAAGCCTCTCGCCCCGGCGGATCGATTTTCTTCCTCTCAGCACACTAAATCTCTTAAAGTAAAAGCTCGTAAGCAAACTACCACACAAAACAGCGTCAAATCCAACATTACCGCGGGTCAAGCAGCGCCGGTCGCCATTTTTGCGGCTCGTTTTGGAACTCCAGGGCGCTTCGCAGCTCTGCACAATAAATATATATGTATATGCATGCAAACCCCGTATAGAGTAGCTCTCGAAGCTAGAGAGAGAGAGAGAGAAGCGCGGCCCATTCATTTGAGCCAATAAATATTCCATAGTTCCGAGCGCTCGCGCGCGCCAGCAGTGTTTGTCATATACAAGTCGTATTTTCGATTTAAAAGGCTTCCCTCGTCACAGCCGAATGCAAATGCGCGAGGGTGCGAGCGTTAAAAGGCTAAATATTTTCATAAATGTCGCTTTTATCTCGGTTCTTTTTTTTCCAGGAGAAATTTTTTCTATACGGCTCGTTTTTTTCGAGAGGGAGGGCAGCGGCTATCGTTAAAGTAAATTTTGTGAAATCGTTGGGGAGTGGACCGTGTGTTGATAAACGTTTTATTGATTGGGAAAATCTGGCGGACTTTTTCCCTTTGATTATTTTGTTTGCTTATTTCGGCGGGATTTTGTTAGTAATGATGGTAATTTATTTCGAAAAGGAAAGTAGATTGAGGTGATTTGATTTGAGTTCACTGTGAGTACACAGTTGCACTTATTTGTAATTTATCCTGTCCAACAGATTTTATTATTGCAAGTGTCTAAAGTTAAATATTTTTTCGGGCATAATTGCATTATTTAAAATCAATTTTCTTATCACGGCCCGTACAATATTTTGTTCACAAATATATTAAAATTTGCAATTTAATATGAGGGCCAAACAAAATGACTTATTTACGACGATGCCTAATAATAAAACATGCAGCATTGAATAATCGACAAGCCGAGTTTAACGTCCTATGCGTGTAAATATGGGCTTTTCAATCAAGATTCCAAGCGTTAAGAATTGCAAAACATTGGCCTCCGCGCACACTTGCTGAGCCCTCCCGCCATCTTGTGAAACTTAATGATGAAATTTTTTCAAAACTTATACACCCCGTGCGAGTTCGCTCGTGCAGAATTCGAGTATATACCCACGGACTGGCAAATACTTATTTTTCGTAATGAGTGGAATAAAACAAACGGCTGTGTGGTTGAGGTAAATAGAAAAGTCGTCACGACAGGTATAACATCCGCGTATAAATATTTTTCCCACCTAGAGAAATCGCGCGTCGCGTCTGCGGTATCTAATGCAAATTGCTGGCAAATTTCCGAGAAACGCTACGCAGGGGCTTGGAGGCGGCTTGCTTCTGAAATTATTTCGTTAGCGATTATTCAAGAGCAAGTGATCGATTATCGGCTGTGTACACAGCGATTCTTAGAGAATCCCCCTATCAATGCTTTGGATTAAATTAATGTTGTTGCTGTATAGAGATGAGCGCTATTTTTAACTAGCGTTGCGTAAATTAAATGTTTAATGATCAATTTATAGATTAATTTAATCTTTTTTATATCTCGCCGTGAATTTTGACGTTTCAGATGAACTATGTACTGTTTTGTACACGAATAGAGTGTATTGGATAATTGATTAAGTTGAAATTGGTTGTTTCAATAGTAAAATGTCTACTTGCATTATTTATTGCGTTACACTTACGTTACATTTGTTCGAATTGTGTCGGGTTCTTGCTTACCGACACTAATAATAACTTAGGAATAAACTATGTAACTTTAGTTAGTAACTTTATTACTTGAATTTCTTAATTTTTCTTATCTAGAATTAATGCGCAATTTTTAGATGGAGTTGAAATAGACGATAATTACACGATAAGTGAATTTGCAATCAATCACAGTGTTTACAAGAAATTTCCTTTACCTTAAAAATAAATTTGTTCTTGAGCACTTATGTCTATATGTCGTCATCAAGTGTGCTATTACAGTCATATTTCTCATCACACGCAACGGTGTGTAACTCACCAAGATTTCAACGCTGCCTTTCCACTATCTTCTTTAATTAAAAAATTCAAATATAAATTATAAAATCAAACGTTTATCAAAAAACTTGACTCTACAAAATTCTTTTTCAAACTTCATAAAACCGCCAAGCAAATATTTAATTACACTGAGCCCGCTCAACTATACCACATTAACAAAATCCATCACGATTCAAAACCGCGTCCAAAGCCCCACAGTTTACCTTAAAAATTCTCAAAGCCAACTCCCTCTCATTGCTCCTCACCTCTCAATTACACGTCTCGCCTATCGGTACCCAGTGGCGCTATCGCCGCTGCGAATTAGCTAAAAACTCCTCGGCGCAATTCTCATGCGAGGCTGGTGCGCAAAAAACACGAAGAGGCGCCAATACCCCGAATATCGTCGCAACGTGAATGCTAACGAGCCGAGGTGACGAGCCTCTTTGTTATTTATCGGTTCTCTCGGTTTGGCGTCGGCTACGTGCGCAGGTGTGTGGCTCTTATTCTTCTCTGGCTTGCGAAATTCGACGTGGACTTTTGCATGATGAGGAAGATGGTTGTGGAGTTTTGTACACTTGTTGTTTGGGTTTTTCTGAATTTTTTGGATTTTCACGATCTGTTACCGCTTTATAAAACGTTTAGTAATTTTTCAAAAAAATTTTTCTCCGTGCAGTAATTGCTCATACCTTGTGTCAATCACGAGAGAGATACACGTGTGCTTGTCGGCACGTTCAAATTCGTAAATTCGTTTTTGCTTGTGATTTACTTAGAAAACATGAAATTGTCAGTGAAATCGTTTATCCAAGTGGCAGGGTTGTATTTATGAGCGAGATAAAGGCAGCTACTCTGAATATCACTTATGAATAATGGATTTAACGAAAGATTATTCGAGTTAATCCGAACAAGTGCGATCCGATAGATTATAAAATCATGTGACTTATTAATTAATGATCGAAAACGCAGCGTGGCCGGATTTTGTAAATGCTTAAGGGAATTTTTCGAACCTGGTATTGTCTCCATGTCTAATTTTAGAAACCAATGCTATATTTTAAAAACTGTTCTGGCAGGTAACAATATAATTATTATAATTAATGTAATTACTAAATCTTCCAAGATTACAGCAAGTTTAGTTCGTATAAAGTGTACTGAAATAATTAAATGTAATTTATGTTCTATAATCAAACAGACTTTTTTAGGGGGAATTCAGAAGAACTAGTGTTGATGAAGCCGCATCAATGAGCCGGAAACTTCAATCTTTGAGAAAGTCTTAAAAAAGAACTGTACGGCGATACGATTCATTTGCCAAAGAATAAATCAATTTTTCGTTTACATTAACTGGCAGGGGAAGGCAGTTTTCGATAATATTGCTCGATAAATATGTATACGGGGGACTGTCGCGAGGCAAAGCCACAGGTTTACGCGATAAATCACGAAAAGTGAGGTATGGTGAACGGAGAAATGCTTGGAAAGTGTGCGCGAACGTACACAATATACGATGATCTATTTGCTTTTGGTCTTTCGCTAAAAACGGATTTTTTATTGCAACATTACTTTATTTATACAGCTAAAAATATTAAGTAAATTTATTTGACGCGTGGTTTGCAACAATTTATTTATTAAAAATTTAATATTTACATTGTTATAAAAATACACCAAAAGCCATGATCGGTACATGCAATTAGCGAAACTTTAAATAAATAACGAAGCTCACCGCTAACGAAATACTTTATTCGCTTAATCAAAACAGACAAAGCAGTTGTGAAAATCCCCGTCGGCACAGGCTCGAAAATCTTCAAAAACAAAATATTCGCATCGACAACCAAAGAGGCGCAATTTAACTTGTACGCGCATCCGACAAATTGGATTTACAGTATGCAGGTACCACCGAAAAAAAAGCCGCGCCGTCAAAGGTATACGCGTACATACACGCATCATGACCTTTTATATAACGCGCGGTACTCGATGATTTTTCGGATTTTTCCGCGCGCTTTATTATAACGTGTCTCTATTGGTCGCTTTTCGCGGGGGATTTTTTTTTCCGCGCCGTATTATTGTGTTTGCCTGGCCGGTCTAATTAGAAAGCCGAGTGAATCGGCAGACAGGAGTCAAAGGTAGTTTTCGGGGGGAGGGGAAAGAGTTGAAATGAATGCTGATCGAGTACATATCGGTGAAAACGCTCTTTTTTTCGGGGATTCGATTCACAAACTCAGCCGGAGAAATGCTCCCTTTTTTTGCATTGAGCTTTTATTCGGGAAAAATATTTAGACGTTATTCATGGGTTATACAGATTCAATTAAACACTTTTCGGGTAAAATTTAATTGAGTACTCAGGCTCGATCTCGAATCCCCAACGTTGGTGATTTCATTCATCGAATTATTTAAACATTCCACAATATCTACTAGATATTCCTTAAACACAAAATTACTTAAAAATCACAAATTTACATATCAATCATATTTCAAACCAAGTCGAAAATACGGAAACAAACGATCCCACAGTATAAAACAAATCAATCTCCCTAAATCAAGGACGCGTCTGGCCGTATATTTTTCCCTCCACGTCTTCGCGGGGCGGCGTTTCACGGCCAATTACCTGAAACGCCGTGCGCTCCTTGCGCATCGAGCTCCGCCGATCTTGGCGACTTGCCAATCGCCTGTGCGCGCGATATACATTCGCCGCGGCGTATGTCGGCTCTCCGACCGCCCATCGATCATTTTCGCGTCGCGACGTTTCGCCGCTACCGTCGAAACGCTCGAGGTATATTTGGAATTAATTAAAAAAAAAACTTTTTGATATTAGAAAAATATTGGCCTGATGTTTGTTAAAATTATTGGAATTACCGAATGTTAAGATTTCTGCGAAGAGTAAATATTACTTTTTATGACGCAGTAATGTTTATTTCCTTGGGTTATATAATTGTTGAATGAAGTGTCTATTAATTAATTAGTTACGTTCCGGTGGGTATGAATAGTTTTTGAATTCGAATAGTGTCACGTACTACTGTTTGTCTGCTAGATTAAGGAAGTACGCTTTCTTAATTCACAATAAGGTTAATAATAAGTCGTACTGAATATTGAAGAAAGCTTATTAGTTCAGCATCTGGCTACGTAAATTAAATTCTATTCAAAAATAATTTCATTTTCGATTCTATAACCACATGATTTCAGAGTAAATATTTCTGTTTACTTATACTCGTCTTACCCAGTTCTCGCATAATAAAATAGCAGCGTGTAAATTTTTTAAAAGACTTGTAATTTACTTTGGTCGTACTTTTTTTAGTACATGCGGACTTTTAATTGAACTATCATGTTTTTAGATTCCACATGTTAGTCTTTTGTTAAATTGTAAGCGATGATAAACGTCTATTCATTCACAAATTTTCTCATTAAAGACAAAGACAAAAGTTTCTAACTCCAGATAGCACCACAATTTAAATGTTTAGTTTTCAAATCATTTAATTTTTGTACTATATTTCGTTTATTGCAATATTATATAATATTCAAACTTTATTTTGAATATTTAAAGTAGTATTTTGAACTTAATGAAACTTCGGCATTGTGGGTTGTATCTATAAAAGACTGCAGAATTTTTTGTTTTCTAACCGATAAATTTTATAAGCGAATGTAATAAAGTATCATTTGTTTTAGGTATTATTATTTATTTATTTTTAGGTATAATATTTAAAACTGAAATAAATGTATGTGCATCGAATAAAATCTCTAAATTCAGGTTTTTCTCTAATTATACTGGCAACCACATATTAAAATTATATAAATCAATTTATCACTAGAATTAAAATTTTTTTCTTATTAGTTAAACTGACAATCATATTACACAAAATATGAAAAGTATAGTTGAAATACCTACTTTTATAAGATTTGTTTGTACCTAATAAACTAATTATATGTAAAATCGCCGGAGCTACCATAAAATAAGCATTTCTTCTTCTACAAACAATTGGTCCATTTAATTTGTGTAAGTAGAAAGTATAATTCATATTTTTAATATTTATATTAACAAGGCTCAATATTCGAACGCACACCAGACTATTAACATCCTACAAACGATTAAGATCAGTAAACAGCAATAACGCCTATAATTCACCCGGCAACCTAAGATAAGACCCATAACAAGATTTAAAAAATAGACAAAGTAAAGCTATAGTAACCCTACCGATCCACTTTCGCCCCATTATGACCCCAAGCATATTCATCCCAAAAAAGGATCGCTCACGATCTCCTAATCAGTGATCGCACCCCGCGCGTCAGCAGCCTCCCAGCAGACACATAATTACGGCACTTTCGCCCCACTCGTACTTTTAGGTGGGTGCTCCATACCCAGTACTCTCCTCCTCCCCCCTTCTAACCCACCCAATCCCCTTTTGTTCAACAAGTTTTACAAGAGCGAGAGAGAGAGAGAGAGAGACCACCTGGCTCCCGACGTTTCCGCTGATATATGTCGCGCTCGCGGAGGGGGGGATGCCGAACCTGAAATTTGTTCACGGCCCTACGCTGCAACCTTCTTTTTTCTCTCCTCTCTCGTCTTTATCGCGTAAGTCTGACGTTTATGACGACAAACGGCCGTCACCGAGACAGAGTGCTAGATTCCTTCGGCCAATTTCTTAATAGACACTATATGTGCCCTAAAGGCAGACGCGTGCGCACGATTCCCATTGCCCCCCCCCCCTTTTTAGAACGCTAGCATGAGTGTACACGAAATTCCGGAGACCGAACCGGAACACCGCGAAGCGACTGTCGATCCGTTGTCTCGTTTTATGATCTTTTCGGCGGACGTTTAATTAGTCGCGCCGCACGTGACTGCGGATCGCGCTGGGGAACGTTTATTATATTTATTTCTCCGTTTGCTTGCTTAAACGATCGTTTCTCGCGCAACGGATTTTTATTGGGCGAGCCGAGCCCCTGAGTACCGGGGTATTAAAACTTTTTATCGCGGACGTTTTAAGTAGCTAGGTTAGGTTTTACATTAGGACGGGTTTTATTGCGCGGTCGACGGTAAGTAGAGCTTATATGGCTATGCCGCAACACTTTGTTAAAAAAAAACGTAACAAGTGCATAAGAATATACCTAAAGTGCAACGCGTTACATTCAAGCCCAGAGGCTGAAGAACTTTCTTCTCCACGCTTTTTGTACATACCAGCACATCGCCACACTCTTATTCCACCCGGCTCCGACTCCCGCAAAAATCCGTACCCATGAAAAAAAGGCCGCTGCTGCACTGACAGGCGCTAACGAGAATCGAATTTTCACGGAGGGGACTCTCATCTCGATCGAGGCTCGAAAAAGAAAGAGCAGGCCTTTTACGATCGCGAATCGGCCGCGCACGGCATCTTCCGATACGGCTAGGCGCGCGCGACCTTTTTTATCGCCTATATATATACCCGAGATGCGCTCAGGGCTGCTGGAAAGCTGGGACGAGAGAAGGTCTGATTTATGCGCCTTGTTACTAATACTGGTAGCGCGCTGGCTGAGAATTAGCGATGCGGATAGGTGCGGTAATAACCGCGATCGCCGAAGGGAGTGGATTGCAGGGGGCTTACGAAAGGGAAATTTTTTTTGGAAGAGTGGGAAGGTGGAAAAGTTGAGTTTTTATCGTTGGATATTGTTGTTTGTATGGTGTATTTTAGGTTTTTGGAATTTTTCGGATTGTTATGAAATAGATTCGGTTGATTATTGTTTAAATAGTGAGCGTTATGTCAGTTTTTCTTGGAACCGTTACTCAATCTGTACAAATGTTAGAATGTTTTGATATAACAATTATAAGATTGCAAGCGTGATTATGAAGGAGTCAGAGACAGCTTATGCAATAAGAGTATATATTTTTAGTTTATTTTTGATGACAAGGCTATGCGAAACCCTCCATGTCATAACGAACGCGGGATCCATTCAGTTTTCAATTTATCTAAAATAAGGAGACATAACTGCTTTATAATAAATAAACAAATTATATATTGGATATAATTATGGTTAATAACATTCTATTATGTATAATTTGTTTGCGCTTAATTGTGCAATAATAAACCAAATCTGTCTATTTACAGATATACTGTATACACAAATGAAAGTACATTTTCCTAAATATATATATTTTTTTCATTTACATTAATTTAAAAATACATAATGTAATCAGCAAATATAATTGACAAATTTACGAATTCATACTACCACCAACACAAACAATAAATAAGCCTTAAAACCGTAATTGACAAATTCCGTCCCTCCCATCAGAGCTACAACACCTCCTCCCACTATTTCCGGATTCACCGCGGCATAACGAGCGAGCAAGAACGACAGTAAAGATGCTGGAAGAATCTCGCAAAAAAGTGCAACGAAAAGAGAGACGAGCCGAGGGGTGGACCGTGTCAGGAGAGACGCTCGTTGCAGCTTGGCAGAAAGAGAGAGAGGGAGACTGGTCGGACTAGCTCTCTCTTTCTCTTTCTCTCTCGGGGTCAGTTTATCGCAAACAAATGGGTTACGCTTGTTCGGCGCCGTATTTCACCGGAATTTATTGTTTATTATTCCGCGCGCAGCGCCGCAACCGGATGATATAGAGCCGTGTTTGCCCGGAGAGAGTAGCGTTAATGTCGTTAATAGCCCCCACACCGGTTTCAGGCTACCACCTCGCTCGCTCTTGCACGTGCGTCTTCGGCTGCATTGCTGATCCTCGTCTGTTCCTTTGGCCGCAGGACCAATTTTTTTTTCTTTTTTTTGCTTTTGGTTTTTGGCTGGCGACGACGGAGCTTGCGAGCGAGTTCTAATATCTCACAAGTGGATATTTTTGCGGTGCTGGAAAGTAATCATTTTTGTTTTATTGAATAGTGTATGAAGATCATTGATTAAAATAGAATATATTAAATACATTTAGAAACGAGTATTATGATAATATTGATACAATATCACATTGGTCAGTAATCGATAATAATACACACGGTGGAGACCACCGCACAAAAAAGAATCATTACATCTAACGCATTTTCCCATCGTCAGGCTCATTAAACCGCAAATATCCGCAATCAGTCGTAAAGCCGATAATTTGTAATTATAAGCATCGCCACTTTTTTGCCGTCCCTCATTAAAGTATATCAGTTCTGCCGCGAGGCCGCGCGACATAAACGAGTCTCAATCTTTCAGCGGCACGCGTATTTACGAGCCTCTCCCCGAGATACATCTATAAAAAGTCCGGACGCGGCTGCGTGAAAACGTCGCTTTTGATCGACAAGGCATAAAATTATCAACGCGCCCGGGAGAGCTGGACGGCGCAGATGCCGACGGCGATCGTGAGACTCGTGTCGATAGGTAATACAAGGGGAGAAGCGTGCGCGAGTTTAATTAGACGTCAGTCCTGCATCAGCGCCGGGGCTTTGCTTAGATATTGCATCTCGGTAATTCTGCACGCAATATAAAGAGAGGAGGAATCGAGCGAGTAAATAGACGGGAGAGTGAGAGGGAGAGGAGGGACGTTTTGTTGATTTATTTTGATGAGTTTTAACGAAATCATGCAGCAGATGCGCGAAGCGATGATCTATCAATATGATTTTGAGGTACGGTCAATTGTGTAATTAATTGATGCGATCGATTTTTCATTTTAATTAAGCTTTAATGCTGGGTGAGAAAAAGTTTTTAGGTCATTGTCTCAGTTGAAATTGCAGTTTTAGAAATGATTTTTTAAATGATGCTATACTAAATACAAAACAAATTAATTTACAACAAAAGAAAGTAAAAAATTTTCAATTAAATAAATTAAGATTATTGTTTCTTTAGTTCTTATAATCAAAAATAATTGTAAGTATTCTTAATTAAAAAGAAAACTCTAAAAAATGCAAGAAAATTTCAACGAGAACCTGAATACAATTACCTATCAAACTAATAAAAACAAATGCATCTCCCCATTCTCCAACCAGACAACCACCTCCCAACAACATTATCATTCTCACCCTATATTAAACCCCTAGAAAAAAAAACCAAATCTCCAAAAGATCCTAAGATAAAGACCCCCAGCGAAAGCTTAGCACCCAACGCGTGTCGGGGTGTCGCGTCGATCGGTCGTTTCTCGCCCGGTCCTGGGCTTGACGCTAATGCGTTCTTAATGCGACGAGCTCGTTGTTGGTAAACACTGGGCCGCAGCCTAGATCCCAGCCTAAGTACACACATATCCCCTATTTTTTCCTCCGACGCTCTCGTCGCCGCACGCGTCCTGTGTTTATCCTCGGGATCCGTTGCAGGGTACGCGTCGTGACGATGACAGCAACATCGCCACCTCGACTATTTGCTATGCAAAGCTCGGAGATTTTAGAGTAGAGGTGAGAGTGTAGGGGTTGTGTCTGGTCTTTTTAGTTTTGCTGGGTGGTGTTATGGGAGCGGTGGCGGAGCGTTGAGGATTGATAGGGTTTTTTAATCGGTTGCGAATGGTGATGGTTTGGGATTGGTTATTAAGTTGTGATTGTAAGAAGCGTGAGAAGAATAGTTTTGTAGGTGAATGTTGATTATGAAAGGATTTTTATAGAATTTTTTACTATTATATGTGTTTGTTATTAAAATGTCTTTGCGATTATTACCAGTTATTAAGTAGTATTAAATTTGTTATATTAATTTCATCTATTGATGATATTAATATACTTAATTATACACTATTTTAATTTAATTATAGCTCGCTTACAAAATTTAGTTAATATTACAGTTAGTTTTAGTTAATAAAACTCCCTTTACATCACGCATTTGCCAATCTGCAAGTAAAACATACACAAAGTCAGCATAAGTTCAGCAAAAAGAAAAAAGTCGGAATGAAGGGTTTAAATTGAAAAATTACAGGTTGCGCCACCCCGCATTCAAGATAAGGCGCGATAAAGCAAAGTGTCCAAGCGGGTCCCCGCGGGTATACCGGCATTATAAGGACTTTGGGGCGTACGCATGCTTGAGAGAGCTCCGAAATTAAGACAAATCGGGCCGATTGCGATCGCGTTAAATTAATCTGGCGCTGCCGCCGCGGGACGCCGCGCATGCGACCTCGACATTAGGACGGCCAATTTAACGGGCTAGCCACCGAAAAAGCCGCGGCGGCCGAGAGGAAGTCGCTGCGTGACTCCGAAAATTCAATGAAGTTTCGTGCGCGGATGAAATCGCGCCTGACGTAAATGTCCCAATTAACGATTTGTCTTGGGGGGCGGCTGCACTGCGCGGTGACGCTAAAACTGCGTTTGTCAATCTGTTGTTTTAGATTGATGTTGGGTGCTGTTTGTGCATAATAGGTTAATTCATGAATGCGAGCGCGATATTCTGTAATGAATTTGTTAATATTAAAATAGTATTGGAAAAATATTGTATTAATAATTTTATTATGATCCAGTTGTATAACCTTATTAAATTACACTTGCTTTAAAAACTAGTATTTTCGAAAAATCGTGAATTTGTAATTGCAGTATTTAACACCAATTTCTTGCAACACACTTCCTCATTTTTACAGACAAACAATTAACGCCAGCTCAGCCGACCGCAACCGAGTATGTAGTTTCAATTCGAGCATCTCGACTCTCCCACATTCCCAATCCAGCATTACACACTTACCCACACATTTATCGTCCTCAAGGCGCTAGGTGCGAGCGTCATTTGTAATGTAGATTCGTTTAGCGCGAAATCCGCAAGTCCTCCTATGGCTTTTAAACTTTCGATCGAGAGTGAGAGGACGACGCCTCGCTCGGGCGATTAGCGCGCAGCTAATGGCGCTGATAATATTGACAGAATGCACAAGGCTTTTGCACCTGCTGCTAATCTGGCCGTTCACCCTCGCCTCTGTCGAAGGCAAATATTGTTCGACGAGCTGCGGAAACAGTAGCCGTGTATGCCTACCTGCGAGCGCTGCGCGCGCGTAAAAAGCTGACGCGCGGAGGACACGCGGCTTTGCCTTGGCGACTGTGCGCGGATGGCCGGGAGCCGGCAAATATTGGATGTGTATACGGGGCTTTACGCGTTCGAGCTGGAATATGTGGGTTAGAAGAGTAGGATGTGGGGAGGGATTTTCTGAGGGATGTTTGAAATTGTAGGTTGTGGTGGGTGATGTAATTAAACTATTGTTTGTTCAATCTTTTTGGCGGTAGTACTTTATAAATTGAGTATTGGTACCAACATTATTGTAATATTTACTCTAAATTTTTCAGATAATTTCATAATTTAGATACTTATAATATAATCATTCATTTATTAGTTAACACTAGATGCTATTACCGAATGTCCAAACATAATCAATACAATTGGTTATATTTACTTATATTTTTCTAAATTAATTATCGACGCTGTAAAAAGTGTAAAAAAAGGACCTAATATTACTAAACCAAAAAATTTATTCGAAAACCATCGGTTAGTTAATAACATTACACTTTTCAATCAATCGCAAGCCTCGTATCCTCCAACAAGGCGTAACAATTCGCGCGGTCCGTGCCGATAGCCTCGCGGCGCGGCTAATTATTGTGCATTGTCATCGCGTAGACGGCAGAACGGAGTTTTTTTTTCGTAAGGCTGTGTTAGGTACGAGAACGCGTTTGATAGACGCGACGACTTGTACGAGCTTTGTGCTCTGCCGTGTTGCGAAGTTAGTGGTGCGCAAAGGGACGGCGCTCAAACCGTGAAGTAATTAATTAGAATTGCTTGAAGTGCGTTTTCCCCCCGATAAATTACGGCTTATAATCAATAACTATTTTTTGTATAAGGAGATCATATTGGATAAATATTGGAGTAATATTGCTTATTGTGTACTTTGAAATAATGAAATAAACGCCAATTGATCAACATGAACAGTATATATAAATGATTTTTTAAAATCATTTATATCTTTAAAGACTTATACGATACAATGTTTTAGTCATAAAAAGACCATAGTTATGTCTATTGCACGCTCGAAGTATTTATAAAACTATTTAATTAAACTGTAAAACGAAGTACACACATTCCCTTGCAACAACTATGATTAACCAATCCAAACGTCCCAACTCCAATATCATTTTCGATCTTTTTCATTCCACTTCATTATCACACATTAATCCATACCCGCAATTATCGACCACCTTACTTGCTAAATCTCGAAAATTACCGGCACTATATCAATCCCCAATGACACTCATAATACGCTCTGGGCAGCGATCGATTCGATCCACGCCTTAATTGCACGAAATCATCTATTTTAATAACAGCCGATAGGACGAGCACAAAGGCCGACGGAGCCACGGGCGCCTGGCTCATTGTGCAACAATTCGACAAAATGAGATTTATTAAATTTATAATATCCCGCGTCGAGGCGTTTACGCAACGGCTCGCGCCTGCAGTCGCCCGTCGTCGGATCAATTATTCTGTATTACGTATATATAGACTGGGCCGCGCGCAGCGCGTCTGTAATATACTTGCCAGGATAAATCTGATATGCGCCCGGCGAGCGCGAGATAGAAAAGCCTTCGTAATCTATACGCACGCGCGCGCGCGCGGGGCTCGATATATTCCTGATGAATGACGCTGCAATTACGTTCTCATCGAGCGCTGGCTCGTTTCACTTTTGTATATGCGTCTTGCCGCCGCTGCCGATGTGTCTGTTTGCTGGTAGTGAGGGCTCAGAGGCTTTAATTTTCTTCTGGCTTATCGCGGAATACAATTTTGTTAAAGTGAATCGAAGGGGAGTTTCTGCATGCGTGGTGGTTTCTACGGTTTTCCAGCTTTTTGATGCTTTAGTGCGATGTTTGTGATTTTTAGGATAGAAACCGTTGTTTAGTGTAGCAGGTTCTGTGTAACTGTAGGTATGGGAGTAGTTTATGATATGAAAAGATTCAAGTACAGAATTTTGACGAGTTTCGTAAAATTATAACATATAAATCGCCTTTTTTATGATCAAAACTTTCTCTTTTCTGAAAGCTTCGATATATTTATTGGATACCGCATACTTCATATGTAAATGCATTTCTTGTACACGTTACCAGAAGAGGTAGCAAATTTCTTGCACTTGTCAAATATTGTATCAATATTACTTCAATATTGCGAGTAATTTTATAAAGTTTGATTAAATAGAAAAATATGTTACACTATTAAACAAACTAAAACAAATATCACTTCGTCAAATTACGACTACCTACAACCAAAGCCACTGCAAGACTACAACCCGATGGCTCATAATAATAAATATGGCTCGCGAGCGATTCATACGCACCTCTCGCAGAGGACCAAAAACAATAGCCTCATCATCTCATTCTCGCATTCTGGACCTGAATGGCACTTGCTCGCTCGCAACCATCAGGCCACACTGCGCCCAGAAATGCCGCGCACTAATTACTCGAGGCATTGAGCCTCGCTCGTTCCGCAGCCCCAGCAAAGAAGATGTGCCACCTACGTATAATAAAAAGTAAAGAGGACCAGCCTGAGAGTCGAGCTGTGAGCTGTTCAGGCAGCCGTATTTTCGCACCTCCGCCGCGTGTTAACCCCAAGCATATACAGTAACCCGCGCACAGGCGCATAACATATATAACTACTCGTTCACGGTTTTCTGCTTCCACAAGCTTCTTCCTCTCTCCCTCTCTCTTTCCATCTGCATTTTGCTTTATTTTCCGCGCGCGCCTTCTTCGCGACTCTTTTTTTTTTGCAATTAATTAACGCGTCCGTGAGGTGTGCGCGCCTAAAAACCCAAACATTTGCCTTTCATCTCGCGCGTGTACGCGACTTTGCTTTTACGACGCTGGCGCGCGCGCGCGCGGTTTTTATAGTTGTTGCGTACGTACGCGCGAAACGCGCAATTATATAAAACGGAAAAATGCCAGAGCGTGTTTTGTGTTGCCGGAGAGTGTTTTCGTTCGCGTTCATGTTTCTGATGTGAATCCAGATGGCGCTCGAGGGATTTCGTAGTTTAGTGTGGAAGTAATTTTTTTCACCTGTGTTCCTTAGCATTGATAATGATGTAATGTTGGACCAATATTGGATTAATATTCATACATTATTTATGAAGTACTATTTTCATAAATATAACATACATACAATGAAATGTTAAAATTTTCTTGATTTTCAAAGACGTTAGATGTTTATAAAGGTCTAAATTTGAATTGATTTTTTGCATCCGTATTGCTGTCTAATATTGCGTTGACCCAGCTCCGTTAAAAAAGTAATATCGTTTTGATTACAATATTTTTTCTTTAAAGGTCATTAAAGGAACATGTAATTTTAATCAGACTTCGTCACTCTTGAGACTCTTTTAGCACTGTGACGTCACACATACATTCGGCCTTTAAACTGCTGTATCATTTTTAATTTTGAAGATAATCAGAACAGGTAAACTTTTACTCTGAATCCAGGACATTACTTAATAATGTTGTCAATAAAAAGTTTATATAAAAACTTAATTGAGTATAGTAAGTAAATAAAAATTTAAATAAATCTATTTTACAATTTGTAGTTAAAAGAGAGTTTTAGTACTTCTGTAAATAAACTTGAACATCGGAAAGCGTATATTTTTCATTCTCAGTGCAAAACTTGAAGAATTCATTAAAAACCGTGTAAAATGCTTGTTATTCAAGATAAGTTCATAAATTATTTCGAAGTTAAAATTTGGATCATTTATCTTATCTCATTATCCTCATTTAGAACTTATTGTGCAGAGATTACAAGCAAAGTTTACAATTTACAAAAACAGTTCTCACCAACTAACAATTTAAAGTAACTAATGTAACCAATCGTTTAATTTCAGTTCATTTTCAGTATTTGCATAAACAATTGCACTGTTACCTCAATTATAATTTCATTTTCATGATACCCAGGCAATCAACAACCAACGAATTATTCAATTTCCAAGTCACCCACAAAAAGAAAAAACTTAAACAAAAACCCTAAATTAATCAATCAAAAAATACAATCTAACACTTTCTCTTCGATAGCGATCCTCGGCCGAACATCGCGCCAGCGAGCATTCACACCTCGCGTTAAAACAATCGGGCCATTTTTTGCCGCGCGCGCGCCAGTGATTTGTCGGGCCGGCGTTCGACTTTCGCGCGTATAAGTATACGCATATCTGGCCCGGCATCGCAAGCGGGAGCTTTATAACGCGTGTATATATGTGCGCGAATACCGTTAAACGGGCAAGAAAGAGCAGGTCCCGTTCGCCCGCGCCTCGATTTATCGACGAGGATCCGCGCCGGAGAGAGATCGCAGGGCTCCCGGATACATCAGGCGAGAGTGTGTATTACTTGCTGCAGAGAGTTTGTGATAAATTTTGATATTAACGTTGCTTTAGTGGATGGGGTATTGTGGAGGATCCATCAGGGAGTTCGATGTGGCTTCTGTTATTTGTGAATTTTCCTTAAATTATGTTGCTTGGAATGCATTTAATAAATTTTGATGTCAGTTAATTAATCTATTAAGTCTTTTAGATGTCTTTTATAGATTAAATTTCTGGAAAATTAGTTTGTTGACCTCAAATTCTTTTGATAGAAAGCTTAATGTCCAAAGAAGATTCTTATTCAGTATCAGAGATTATTATGTTTTCATACAATCCCAATGAAGCATCCTTAAAAAAGAGTGAAGGTAGATAAGATGGGTGAAACTAGTTCATAGGTGAGAAGATTTCATGGTTCGTCGTTTAGTTGTAGTTAGAAAATGTTTTAACATATTAAGAAGCCATAGAATGAGGTTTTGCAATGAGAGCTACTATTTGTTAATGCTTTGATACTGTACTATTATTAATCCAGTTTTCAATCATAGAATATGTATGTCTATTCATATAATA
Source organism: Eupelmus azureus (assembly GCA_030522685.1). Classification (NCBI taxonomy): domain Eukaryota; kingdom Metazoa; phylum Arthropoda; class Insecta; order Hymenoptera; family Eupelmidae; genus Eupelmus; species Eupelmus azureus. Next base: position 11,678 of record JAPYZA010001358.1, on the reverse strand, counting down.
TCACAAACTCTAGATGTACTAAACATCTATAAATCTTCTAAAGCCACTACCACGCAGATTTCAATTCATGTGCAACACTGTAATCTAACAACGCGGAATGTATTCACCGAAAAGCCTTACAGTCATAGTCCTTACTTTTCAGTAAAAGCTATAAAATCTCGTTCAAACCATTTCCAGAAACATTGTAATCCAATTGTGAAGTCACAACCCCTCGCATCCATTCTCCTACATTCCCAAAAAGGCAGGTATTAACCTACTAAACATCACCCTAAGCACATCTCGAAAAATCATTCTCACCAATCCGTACCAATAGGACAATTCACCGAAAAGCCGAGAGAGAGAGAGTCCATCTCTCGTTTCCCCGAATCAGCGTAAAAAGCGCGCGCGCGTCCACTCGAGCGCCGTAAAAGTGTAACATAAAAATGATGTATATCTCTCGTCGGCGAGCCGGCCGCGTAGTCACTGGCCAAGGGAAATGGAAAAAGATCGGCGCTGTGGCTTTCCAAGTGACCTCATTGTTCGCGCCGTCTGACAAAAGCGCGAACGAGGGTCGACCAGAAGCCAGAAAGTAGAGACACGAGTGCCTCTCCTCGCAGATGTGTGTATATACACGCGTATACACGGACACACAGTGGCCTTTTATTAGCTTGGAAGAAACGTATAGTGGCCGGGCGTGTGTGTGGGCGTCGGAAACGTATCCTCGGTGTCGCGCGTGTATAATCGCGACTGTCGCGCGGCGGTGAGAGAGACCGGTTTTTTGCTTCCTCTTTTTCAGTAGCGACAGCGAGCGGGGCTAATAACTACATTTATAGCCGGCTGGCGTTTATTGATTTTGCGCATTAATCTCGGCTGTTTATCTGTGATCGGGGCTCTCGATCATGTTGTTTCGATCGGTTTCGTGATTTCGTTGGCTTTGCGGCTGGATGAAGTTTTTCTCGGGAAGGTATTTATATGTGGTTGAGGCTAATGTGCATACAAAGTTTAAGATAATTTTAACAACTCTAATGTCTGTCTGGTATTGCCTGGATATTACACGTTTAATCTTTATCTTTAATTAGAACGGCGAATTTATATTTAATTTATTATATAATTTATCTCCAATGATCTTAATTTGCAAGTTAAACGCAAAATGAAACAACGTTTTCTCACTTCCAAGAGTAATTGACATTTGGTATATCTTCCTTATTTAATCCACCATCTTTGAATGATCCGATGCGTATCTGAACGTTCGCAAATTAAAACTGCGGCTGTTGTGCAGTCGATCGAATTAAAATTGTATAACTAAAGCGGTGTAATATCAGAGCCTCACACGCGAGGGCGGCAATTATTTTCATCGTGTCATTGCGCTCTATGTGCTGGCACAAATCACACGAGCGTAGCTCTTAAAGCTTGCTTAATTGATCTTGTTACACCGCCACAATTGAGAATCACAGTGCTGTTATTAATCGATGAGTGATTGCTTTTATTCACGGAAGATTTTCGTCGTTCGATATCTGCCAGATTGATAGTAGATATATATATATGGCATCGAGCAGAAGTGATTTTTTTCAGTAGTCCATCCATCAGTTGCTGGTACACAATTTGACGTTAAATAGAGATTATGATACCTCTTGAATAATGAAAAACATGAATCATCTGAAATTCTTTATTTGAACAACAACATTGTTTAAATAAATTTAAAAAATGACGATTTAATAAATACACTATTCTTATTTCATATCAGTTCTTAAAAATTATAGCGGAAAATAATCCGTGTTGAAAGTATTCTTCGAAATACGTACAAGTAAATTCGAAAACAATACAACTATTATAACCAGTTAACTCTGTATAGACCCGCTATTGAATAGGCCTCTCTTCTGTACACATGCGCAGAGTTCATATTAAGACTAGTCGGTTTCAATTCGTGCCAACGCAAAGACGCGTACTAGCTCGTATCCGCGTAGTTAAATTAATTTAATACCCAAGAATCATTTAATTCTTCATCTGCAAATTACAATAGGACATAAAGGTAACTAGATTATATAATTTAATTAATCCGAAAGATATCCGGGGTAATTATAAGTGAAATTACTCATGTCAAGAAGTTCCGATGCGGTGCGTTGCTAATCATTCGCAGAATGCCGCTCGAAAGTCATCGAACAGTTCGCTAATATCGTTTTGCATCGGCTGCCTTTCTTGATTATAATTCCTCTCGCGCGCGATCGTATCTCTCGAGTGTGCCACAAAAGAGTTGTTACAGATGTGATTTTAATCAGAAAATGAGGGAGTGAACGGTATGGAGGGAAAAGCAAGAGTGCGTCAATTAATTGTTTCTGAGATGATGAGTAAAGTCTTCAATTCGAGCGCAAAGAATCGGTCCTTCAATTCTAATAATTAACTTAATGACATTCAAATAATATTTTCCAGCGATTAAATAGATTCAGTAAAAGTGAAAATATCAGTCGAATTAGAAAAAGAGAAAACAGCAGTCGACCGCGAACATCAAAATTCTCCAACGCATTATTACGCGCGTTCTTATAATAAATTCAAAATATATGCAGCGTCCCGAGTCAGCGTCCAGCCACGCGCATCCCCAACACTCGCTCCTAAAATTCTCGCGACACGCTTCCAAACTGGTTTTCCCTAGCCACAAATCATCGTCCAACTACTAGCAGCAGCAGCAGCAGCAGTATAACACAGAAAAAAAAAATAATTTACGAGGGCAGCGAGCGCGCGAGTCCCAAGAATCCGCAAAGCGCTCGCGCGCGCGAGAAGTTGAAAAATGCGCGCTCCATGCGACAGGACTTTCACCTTCACGAATTTTTCACTTTCGAGCTTAGAATTTTGGGCTCCGAAGGGGGCCAGCGCTGTGAAGAATCGGGGCGGAGCGCGCGCGTCTGATTCGAAAAGTGGTCGAATTTTCGCACCTGTGTTGTGTGGGTATGTTGGCTTTTCCCGGGAAAGCGCGGGGGTACTGTGTTTTGGGAAAGTCGCTGCTTGCGGCGAAGGAGAGAGCGAGCTTAAGTGGCTGGCTTTGTGAGGTTTGATGGCGAGTATGAATATGCATTGTTGATTTTATCGGGACGAGTTTTGGCGTGCACAATGCCGATGTTTTTCGTGTTGATTTAGGGGTGATTCTCGCTTGGTTCGACACGGTGGACGAGTTGTTCTTGGGGCTTTTTGACGAATAATGTTTGGGTTAGGGAAATGTAACGGAAAATTTTTCTGATGTACGGACTTTTTTGGTGCGTTGCGGTTATTGATTAAATGCAATTTTTTTTATAAATAATTTAGTACACTGGGAAAACTATTAAATCCAAATAAATATTTATTTAAATATTATTGAATGTGAATTTGATCTAATAAATATTAATTTATAACTATTCAAAAGAATATTTGTTTGATTTTAGTACATAATTTTTTCTTAGTGTATAAGTAGTTTTGTCTTTAAAGTCGTTTTTAACTGAGTTTTCTTCAAAATTTATTTCTACCTAATGCATATTAGTACTTTTAATGATGTTTCAGTTTCTTTTGTTACGCAAAAAATACGAATTTCGTGTGTCCTCAAAGACAAAGTGAAAAATTAGGGTACAGCAAAATTATGCACAGTGTCCGACTAGGATGCAAGTGTTTTTGACACCCGTGGTGAGAAGCAGGGGAAAACAAAGGAGAGAAATTATGCAAATGTAACAGACTAGAGGACAACGTTTAAGTAATATACATTAGAATGAGAAGAAATCGAGAGAGAAATAATGCGTACCTATTTATCAAAGATTTTATCAAGAACGTTTAGGGAAATAGAGCAAACTTACAAACTAAATGATATTTTGATTATTTTCTCTTGACCATTGTGCGAGCGCTAAATGATTTATCTCTGCATAAATTTGGAAAATTTTCCTGCTGAACCTGCATGGTTAAGTGAAAAATTAGGGAAAAGAAAAACCCGAAGGACTCAAAATTTTAAATAATAAAGGAAAAGTATTATGAGTAGTGAATGTAAATGCACATGAATTAAGTATCTATTGTGACAGTAAATAAGGGCATTAGGAAAACTCTTTTCTCGTTGTATTTCGTAAAAGAGATTGATTTAATTTGATCACATTTAGTAGGAAATACAAAGTAGAAAATATTAGAACAAAAAAACTCAACAACCGGTTTACCAAAAAAACTAAAATTAAATTAACCTATAAATAGAAAGCCCAATATGTTCTCCCGGCTTCTTAATTACCAATCATCGTTCAAAAAAAAGCTTTAGCAAATTTACGCACGGCGTAATCTAAATTCCCCGATTTTTCCAATCTTTCTCTCTCTCTCTCCCTCTCTCTTCTCTCTCCTCGGCGTAAAAATTTCCCTTCCCATAAAGCACCTATGCACACGCTCAGCTCAGGCCGCGATTTATCGTCCTGTCTCGGCATTAAAACTATATATTCCGCCGGCCGATCGGCAGGCTCGCACAATAAAACGCGCCGGCACGCGCGTAAAGCCGGCTTCTTTTTCCTCTCTATCCGCATAAATTTTGAAATACGCTCGGCCGCTCGTAATTGAATTACGTAAGTCACGCGGACGTAACGAACTCTCGGCTCTCGCGGAGAGAAAATGCACTTAGGCTTTAACGAGCGCGATGAAGAGGAAGATGCGCGAAAAAAAACGAGGGAAAAAGAGAGAGAGAGCACCAGAAGACTGACGTCTAATGACTCGCCAAGTGAAATTCCAGTCGCGAGGTCGCGTCGAGCTGAACTACAATGACACCGTATCACTGTTACTCTATCACGTTTTTGTGTTACGATATGGTTGAGGTTTAGGTTCCGTCATCGTAAGGCATCGTATGGTATTTTTGGACTTTAAGATAATTGGTAAGCATGGCTTTTTTGAGATCTATGAGGTGATGGTTTGATGAGAGTAAAGAGTTGGTTTATTACGAAATTGCGTGGGAATGTAAATATGAAAGACTAATTTGAGTTGATGTTACGAAAAAGTGGAACAATAATGAAATTAACTAAAATTCAAACAGATTTTGTAACTCTGCGTATAAAAGACAAATGATAAACGTCAGTGAAACTATCAAAATTTTAAGAGAGTCAGAGTTGTTGTAAAATGTCGCAAACTTTTTTAGGAATACGTAACAATAGATTAGAACTATTTACATTCTACTTGATCAATTATAGATAATTAGAATTCTAGGTAAAGTGACGTTTATATTATTATGTGCACATTATAACTATAGAATAATAGAGAAAATAGAATTTGTTTAATTAATGATTTTGGCATTATTTAAATATTTGGAAATTAATACTGATTTACTGCTAATGTAATATTTTATTTTGATAAGATAAATAAGAGTTTCAAACTAATTAAACAAGAGCAACCCATAACTCTTCAAAAATTCAAACTCATTTAGGAATAAAATTTATCAACTTTATTATTACTAATCAATCCTTAAACAACATTTGAAAGAACGCCACCACACCAACCACCTGCAATCGATCCCCAAATCATCAGCATTACAAATCCACGCGCACCAACCTTGCTTACACGCACCACCTCCCACGTGTCAAAACAGGAGCTCAGCCGGGGCAATATTTATCCCCGTTTTTCGAAAAATCTTGCGCAAACCGCAGCATTCCTGGGCGGGGCGCGAGCGAGCGAGCGAGCGCGCGCAAGCTCGGCCAGGCAGTAAATCACACTTGGCGCTCGAGGTGGGTGTCTCTCCCGGCTCCCGTGGTAGCAGCGGACACCCGCGCGCCAGCCCATAACTCGGCCGCTCTCGGTTTATTGCGAGCAGGAGAGAGAGGGAGAGGCTCTGGGCTAATAAATTCCTGCGCGCGCCCGGGTTTCGCGGACTGCTTGTGTATGTGTGTGTGTTTCGACGATGTCGGCGAGGAATAGCTCTCTGCGAGCTTGGTTTTTCGGGTGGTGCTTGATGTACTGGATTCTCTCTCGTGTGCTGGTGAATGCTATGGTAGATTTCTTTTTTTGGGGAGGTGATTTTGAAGGGTGAGGTTATTGTTTTAGTTTGAGTTTGGGGATTCGTGTTGCGCATTGTCTTAGAGGGATGTGGTGAGAGATGGGAGTGCCGCGTTATTGAGTTTGGGTCGGAGGTAATTAGAGAAGTGGTTAATTGAGTTACTTTAATTTTTGAGTGGTTAGTTGTAATTAGATTGTTAGTTACATTGTTATTATAAAATATTTTTTTGTTTATTCAGCATAGTTACAAAATGTTTGAATATTATCTGATAATGGTTCTGTCAGAATTGTCTAAACCTAAAAAAACTCCATGCATTAACAGAATTATTTAAATTATTTTTAACCAACAATATTCGTATTAAACGCGTCATTCAAGCAACTACTTTAATAGATCTAACTATTATTCTCACAAAGTAACTGCGTCGTCTAAAAATGAATTGTTCTATTTAATTGAATTAAGAAGTATCCTTTTCTTCTACCGAGAACAAATGAGCGTAGCTCAACCTAAGAAGGAAAAAAACCAATCAATCAAATTAACACTTCAAATGAATAAGTTACAACCAATATCTGTCAACTTTCAAATAACGAACATCCTACACCTAAGGTAAAAACAAAATTGTAAATCAATTCATCGTGCTCATTAGGCACATCGCAATTTGTTGCTTTAACATTTATCATTAAGATTTATACACATGTCAAGCATATAACAAGTTTAGAATGCACTCTTTAAAATTCATATCAGGATCTTCTTGTCCGCACCTTGCAGTACGTATTATCTTTTGTTGTCACCAAGATCAGGTTACTAGCGCGTTCTTCTCGATCAAATTTCACTGCAGCATCCGTTACTTGCTGTTCTGGAAAATGAAACGTAGGCAACAATGAAATGTCATTCTTAGTAGCGTTTTCATATATGTTGGATTTGATTTTATAAATTGTAACAATATAAACCTAATTGCAAAAACTAAATTAACAATTGGGCTATCTAATTATACCTTAGTTAAGATCTATTTCATTTTGGGTTCAAGATCTTACCTGTACATTGTTTCATGACTCAAGGTTATTTGCTCAAATATTTACTCAATTATAAAAAGAATCCACTTTCATTCGCAATCAATATAATATCCAAAATCTCTCCTCATCTAACAAAAGAATAAAATTCTTAATCACATCAACTCTGCCGTAACCCAAAGATGATCAAACCCATCTCCAAACCCACTATCCCGATGCATTCCCAATCCGGCTCTCCCAAAAAGATCCCAAAAAAGCCTCTCGTCTCCGTTTTATCGACCACTAACTTTTTACCTCCCGGCACCTCGCGCGCTCACGACAGATAAATTTCGCCCGTAATCAAAATATCAATCATAAATTTTGCGTTCGAGACGTTTCTTGCCCGCTCGGCGCGCGCTCCTGCCTCCTTTTTCTTCCTTTTTCGTCACTTAAGGCGCGCGGCTCCGGCGCGGAGGTCAGGCCGCATATACGATTCGTCACTCGACGGAGGCCGACCTTGGACCGGCCGGCCACAGGCCGCGTCGTCGAACTCAGCTCTCGGCAATTTGCGCGCCCGAGAATAGCCGCACGTGGAGTATTTGCGTTCGCATAATTAAAATTGAAGAAGGGAATTCGGTTGGGTTTTGGAGATGGATAAAATCGAGAGGTGCGTGTTTATTTGGCTGTGATTAAAGTCGATGTAGATAGGTGCGAGGTGTGAAAAGAGAAAAAGTGAGAGCCGGCGGCAAAAAATTCACTTGTTAGGAGTGACCTTTTTGATAGCTTGGCTGTCAGATGGATAGAATGGTAGAGTTGTAGGTTGTAAGGCTGGATGTCCAATTTGATGACGGATGAGTTTAATTGGGGTGATCGGGCAAAAAATGTGGGAATCGCCAATTTTGAGTTGATTTTAACTCGTTCTCTGAAATTAATTATTAAAATTATTTACTATCTTGGGTGAAAATAAAATTTGAGGAGTATGAACTGTGAGTGATAGTAATTTGTAGTATTAATTTTGAAGGACAATATCAAAAAGCATTCATAGGTGAGAAGGAAACATTTGTATGGTCTCGCGTTTTTTTCTCCATAGTGTCAAAAGATTTGTTATTAAAGACGTTATGATTAGAGAGTTTGATTTCAGATCTAATTAAATTAATAAACTAATATCTAATTGAATACACTGAAAATACTTTTGATCACCTTGAACCTTTTCGATATGACTTGTCGAGCGACTAGAAACGTTTCTCATGTTGAGCAAATTGATCAATCAACTCAAATCATACTGCAGGGTCCTTTTATAATGATTAGACGTTTTTAAAGAACGGACTCTGACTTTTTGTTGTTTGTCTAATATTTTAAATTAGTTTTCGTTTGTTGAACTATATTAGGTACTACATATTTTATCTAAGCAGAGTTTACGTTCAACTGTAAATTATGTTATATACGAAAATTCTTAAACTAATCGAATATACTTTAAATTCTACTTAATGAGCCTTACTATGCTGTCAGAACAAAAATGGAACTCTACAGAAAGTGACTATCTCGCTGACAAATGCTAAAGAACAAGGAAAATTTGAAGGTTACAAAACCGAGAAAGAAACATTGAGCGTATCGATTCAATTTCCGGGCACCCAAATATAGCACTACAGTCAGTTTCGAACAATCGCTCACGAGTCCGCATTTCCCTAAATCCACATTCACAAATACATTGTTTTGTTGCAAATATACAACCCATACCTTTCGCTTACTACGCCTAATTAAACACAGCAAGTTTAGGTGGGTATTTATATCATCGCATTAACTCGCCATTGTTCTTTGATGCTATTTTTTGCGTTCGTATTGCGTTTTCGGAGGTTGCGAGGAGAGGTTTTTATGATTTGATTGGTGTTATGATTCTCCGTGAATCGGCACAAATTGAAAGTTGTGTAAAAGGTAATGAACGGCTCAGGCTTTTTTTTTAGAAGTGGCAGCTATTGCATTCCTGCAATCTTGTTCATGTACTGTATAGCTTTTAGGTAAATTTGTATTTTTAAGTACCAAGAAAACTACTTCAACTTGAGTACTTGAGAGAGATGTTTTTTCTGCAATGTAATTTAGTATTTACAGTAAACATAGACAAATAATTCAGGAATAAAAAAGTTATTATTTAAAACATTTCTTATTCAATCAAAAAGAATTCGAATCTGAAATAATTAGAAACATAATTCTACAATACAGCAATAAATTTATACCTAAATCTCATATTACACCTCATTACGAGCTTAATCATAACTGCAAATGCACCCATAAACAAAACAATTAAACCCCATTAACAATCCATCGCCCAAAAATTTCAATCAAAAAGGTCACGATCCCATAAAAAAACCGCTTCTCAATCCCTTCAATTTGCATCCAGCTCCCGCAGCCATCTCCGTCACCCCCGCATCCTCTGCGGCAAAAGCGCACGATCCGGCACGCACTCGTATTAAAAACGCTACTTGCAGGTTCGCCTTCCTGGCCTATACATCAATCACCTCGTTCGAGCATTTAGCCGCAGAGAGCCGATAGAAAAGAGCAAAGCGCGGAATGAATCAAAAGGCCAGCGAGCGCGCAGGCATTACAATGACAATGGGAGCACGTAGGAGAGGCCAAGAATTCGAGCACGCCTGCGGGAGCAGAGACGCGACTCGAAATTCGTTAGCCGGATTAACTTTATTTAAGTGCGCCGGATATGTGTGAGGACGAATGTTTAATTGGAATTCTTCAAGGGCGGAGAGGGGGAGGGATTTGGTTTATTGGCGATCGCGCTAAGACGGATTTGATTAACTTTTGGGGATAGAAAATAGCTCGCGGGATTTGCGACTTTTGAGCGGTGATCGGGGTTGCTGAGTAGGGTGGATTTTTTCATGATGGATGATTAGGGTTGACTATTTTCATGTTTGGCGTATGGTAATTTTTATTGTTGTTTAAAAGTTCTATATAATGACGTTATTAAAATCGTAAAAAAAAATTTGAGGACACCTATAAATACAAGGATAAATTTTGAATATTGTATGAGTTTTGTTTAAGAAAAGCGACGGATTTGGAAAATTTTATAAAAAATTCAATATTTAAAGAAATAAGTTTGATAAAGGAAAATAGTATTGGACACAATGTATCTAGTTGACTTTTACTATAGATCAAATACAAATGGTCATCGTGTATTCGTATATTTGAACAGATTTTAAACTATGCAAGTTTATTGTATACGACCATCAGAGGTTGAAATTTTAATGATAAAGACATGAAATCAAATAAAGTTGTGTGCCATATTGCTAATTAATTAAACAAAAACTATCTGTAACTATAAAAATACACAGAAACAATATTTAATCTTATTCGATGTACTTGTTGCTGTATAATTTTCTATTCAAACTTTTCTCAGGAAATGATGCTATTCACCCATTGATGAAATTGTGTTTGATTTTCAAACTTATTAATGTCATTCATTCTAAAGACTACTATGTAAACTTTCAAACGTAATGATCAATATTTGGCAGTCACGCGTACAGATAGAAAAGTTAATTAATTTTTCATAATTACTTAGAATTCTAATTAGCATTTCTATTTAAAAATTTTAATGGATTAATTGGATATTTGAACAATTTGTTCTCTTATAAATATTAAAGTTTTAAAATAAAAAAAATTTCTGGGTAAAGCATTTCTAGTCAAGCTCAAACATCTGACGTCACTTTATTTATACAATACGGAACGTATAGTCTTGTTTGTCTAAGAAAATTAAGTAGCAATATTATATAAGATAATTACACCAAAAAAATTTCTGATGAAACACCATACGTGTATTGCAAACGCACTAGCTCTATTGAAATATTAATATAAATTAATTAATGATTATATTTACTACTTTCTAATCACACTAAATCAACTATAACAAAACCATAATATTTTCGATGAAAATAAAAAAAAATACTAATCTCACACCCCCAACGAGTGCAACCACACAATTTCTCCACACAACATCCAAACGGTACCCTTTCCAAAAAAAACCCTCGACAATCCAATTAAATTAACCACGGCCGATTAAAGGCCCGCCACTGAAAAGAAAAACATCCCGCACGACAGGTGGATTATTTGGGCGTAAAAGAGCAGAATTCCAGCACGTATTCGATAGCGAACAACAGCAGCACGTGCCAAGCGCTGTGTACACCCGGGAGAGGGGAGATTTGAATTCGTAATTCGCGCGGCATTGTCGGACTCGGGCGCGCTGCTGAAAAATTGAATGAGACCGTTTAACGGCAGATTCCGCGTTCCTTTTTTTCCTCCTCCCCACCCGGCGATCGCGAGTATTGTGTCTAGATTCCCATTCATTAAATTCAAATGGCCGCGAAGTGGTTGATACGCTCGGGCTTTGACAGATTTCACGCGCGATCTTGCGGCTAAACACTCGGCGCGGATAGAATGATGATTTTATCGATAATTTATGTTATCGCTGATAGCGGCTATTGTCGTAAAACGCGGATTTTTTATCGGTACTTTTTTAAATAGTTGAGTTAGTAGACTCGTTTGGCCGAGAGTTGTTCACACAACTGAATAGAGACTCTTTTATTTTTAGTTCTGAAAAGAAAGTTTCGCGATAGGACGCGGCCCATTGTTGGCAAAAGAGTTGAATGAAACCCGAAAAGAATAATTTTATGTTTACAAACATTTACTTGCGGCTCGTAGACACGTGAATTTGCGCCGGGCTGTATTAAGAAATGTTTTTGCTTTTT
>JAPYZA010001357.1:0-22729 GCA_030522685.1 Eupelmus azureus | reverse complement strand
GCGTTTATTGAGCCGAGGTATTTATGGCCTCCTCCCCATTATATGGCGATTATGAAGCGCGTGTTATGAAGGAACTCCGTATAGCTGAAAGCCCCGTGTGGGAATGGAGCTTCGGGGTTATGGCCGATTTCGTGGTTAGTGCCTGGGCTTGATGCCGAAAAAATTATTGTGATGCTGTAGTTTTATGGAAGTTTATGAATTTAGTGATAGGGGAATCTTTTTAGCTGATTTTTGGCAATATCTGGTTTCTTTTTTTTAATTTGAAAAGGAATTAATATATTTGCCATTACAGGAGTAATATAAAAGTCAGAAGGGATTAGCCTTAATAATTTAATTAAATTATGTAATCAATATGCACGGTTAAGTGATTTTACTTGGAAATGAATATTTTCAAGTAATTTGACAATTCGTGAACTATTGTAAGATCTGGAATCCCCATAATAGGATTAGAATCCGACAAATTATTCAGATGGGCTTTGGCTGAAATCCTTATAAAAGATGTACCCTCAGTCCCTGCTTCCATAAACGTAAAGCAGCACCGTCAAAATTGTAGGCTTATGGCAAACGTAGGCAGTCGAAAGAAATCGCCTGTTCGATTCAGACCTACTAAAAGCGTCAGTAGATCTCTTGCGCATACATAAATTAAGATTTGAGCAAAGGCAAGAACATTGAGAAACTGAAGGGTGATTTTTTTCTGTGTCCATTTTATTATCCCTATCAAGGCCTTCGTTTTGTTGAAATACAAGTAGAGACTCTTTTTTGAGGAGTTTTTTATTTGTTTAAAAAAAAATTTTTATTTATTTTTACAGTAATAAAATTATTATTTTTTAATGGAAATTTTGAAAATTATACACTTACGTAAATTTTCTATAAAAGTTTTTAGAATATGTAAGAGATACACTAATAGTATACACATTATTTAGTAAATATACTTTTACTTATACCGTGACACGCAAATCTCTCACAAAAATTTGTTTCAATCTATGAGTTTAAAGAAAGTAGCGTAATGTAAAAAAATATTAAATTGGAAATTTTGAAATTTCTTATCGATAAAACAGTTAAGAAATCTTATTTAAGTTCTTAAAAATAGAACAGTTATATTAGTCATATTAGTAGTAGATACAGACGAGTTGTGTTAGACAAGTTTAAACATGAATACGTTATTATTACCATTAAGTTATATATTTTGAAACTTAGAAACTAACTCAGCTTTCGTTGTTATTATTATTAAATATTAAAATAGAGATACATGCTTTTATAAATGTTATAGTAATTTACTGCTTTAGACTTTTCGTTTCATATAAAAACAAATAAAGTCGTTGCTGAAAATATAGTAAAGCTTTATTTTCCGAAAATTTTTAATAACAGTTTTTTAATGATTGTCCAGAAAACTGATCCCACCCTTTTCTAGCCAGTTACTGGATTAAAACAAATCCATCGCTCCGATCGAATTCCACATTCAAATCACAAGTTTAACCAAAATTACTCAACGTATATCGCTTCACACTCCACAGTGTAAAAACGAAACGGTTCATAACAACCCTCGACGGGTATTTTTTTCCCACGTTCTTATTTCCCACAATTGCGGAGTCCTCTCGCACCTATTTTCGCGCGCAAATTGCAAGAGAAAGCGAGCTCTTTGCCAGTGGCTCGAGGGTAGACGTACACCCAGCTCGGCTCGCGTCTACTGGGAATCGTTTTTTTTTCTCGCTTTGAGTTCACTTTTGTTTGCTGTGAGAAAGGATCGAGTGGCTTCTCCCATAGCGCTGTTATTATTGTGCTCCTCGCGCCGCTTAAAAATGACAAGGGATTTCTTTTAAGATATTTTATTTGATGGATACTATTTTAGGGCAGGATTTTGAAGGAAATGTTTCGTGGGGTAATCTTGGAGTTATGTTAATTGTGTTGGGATATCGCGTAAAACGGGGTTACGTTCAATTTACAGAGGTCGTTCGTCGCTTTTTTTATGAGCTGGATTTCGCGAGATCTGAATGGGTAAAAGTAGAAACGTTTTGTTTTAATGAGAAATTTGAGTTTAACGTTTTAGCGTAAAAGTGAATCACTGGTCTCGGGTAGTTTCGGAAAAATATTGGAATAAAGTACGGAAATAGGCTTTAAATTTTGTAAGACTGTTGGAATTTGGGATTGAAAATTGTTGGAAAGTGAATTTACTAGCCATTTTAGGTAAAAAAATCCAATAACACTGACATACATGAGGAATGCATTTTTTATTATCTATTTAATATTCATTTTCTTTTTAATATTCACATTTACAGTTTTAAATTAAATTAACTAATAAGGTCAATTTTCGCCGTAATAATAATTTATAAACATATTTGTATATATTTTCCATAGAATATTATTTCAATGTAATACAAGTTTCTGCATTAAACTACTAGAGCAATTTTTCAAGGAATGGTTCGAATAAAACTTTAGCCATTGAACTTTTCAAGAACCAACAATGAGATTTTCATTATGAGGGATGAGTACAGTTGTAGTTCAAGCAAAATTTTCAAAGTAGGAAATTAAGGTTGCACAGAGAAATATAAACTTTTTGTGGCATTAAAAGTTATCACCGCGCGTAATACCCACGGTGACTAAAATATTTAAATTTTTATATAATAATCAATTTATAGACGAAAACTGTTCAACAATATCGATACATAAGTATAAAAGTGAAACAGTCCGTGATTCTAATTTTGAAATCATTTCCATCCTCAATTAGATATTTTTATCTAAATTTACTTTTCGAACAAAATAAAGACCCGAATAATCACGTAAATCCATCAAACTACTTAAAAAATCTGTAAAATTCAAAATGCCGATCTCACCATTAAAAAAAAAGCTTGCAAAAATATACGTCATCAAAGCGCGGAAAAAGCTCAACGAAACATCAAAGCTCGCACTTTCGCAGCCGCTACTAAGCAGTGCGTTCAATTTCACTCGTCGCCTCGTACACACGCATACACTTGTATCCTCGCGCTTTATTGCCGCAAACTCCGTACACGTAATTCCTGACGCAGCAGCGCGCCTATATAAATGACAGACGTTGCATCCGCGGAAAATAGAAAGCGGATCTCGAGTGCAGAGCGCGAAATTCGTAAGTATAAGTGGACGTGGGCGATCGCGAAACTTTCCACTGAGGCGCACGAGCCGGACGCGGGATGTTATAATGTCAAAAGAGCTGGTTGCCTCGTGGACGTAAATGGATTAATTATGCGCGTGCGGAGAGGATGGTAAGGGTGAGGAATTAACGCTGCGGCCGCGGCCGTCCGAGTTCGTCATGCAGAAGGTAGACGCCGGATGGGAGCGTTAATATTTGGCGCATCGGGCTTCATTGTGCGGTAAATTTAATTAATTATACTGCCGATTTTGTTGCTGTTTGAGTTATTGCTTTTTAGGTTGATAGGAGGTTTTGTTGTACTGTTTGTATGTGGTGTATGGAAATTATTTGCGAGTAATTGATTTTTTGTGGAAAGGCATTTTATCGCAGTTTTTATGTGAAATACTTTAGTGAACTACTTTATAATTTTCTAAAATATGTCAGTAGTAATTTAATAATTAATAATTTATTATAAAGAATGAATGTAGATGTCAACTAAAAATGTTAATATAGCATTTTTTGAATGCAAAATATAGCATGATAAATTATATATAAAATCGTAAATCATCTAGCATGACCTGTAAGCAAAAAATTTATTACTCAAAGGTAAAAAATATATCAATTTATTTTGAATACAAGTAAATCATTTTTGTGAACCGATATTTTAACAATCTTAACTGTCTTTTGTAACAGCTAGTTTGATTGAATGTTCCGACAAAACCCATATAATAAAAGAGTAGCCATCGACATGCAAGTTAAAGATAAGATAAGGCAATCTTTATGGCAAAGTGAAGGGTCACGTGCGGGTATTCTTATCGTGTTAAAATAATCTAAAACTCTAGTACAACCGTTTACCGAGCAAGGCATAAAAATGCTATTATTCTTCATTTACTATTACACCATATAAAACAATATTCTTTTTTACACCCAAGTATTTCTTTACTATCCACAAGTAATTTTTTATTTTCCCATCGAACAAGCAGCAACCCATAAACCGCAATCACAATTTTCCATCGCTTAATGAAAACATCAATCACCTCAAAAGCCGTGAAAAAGGCGCAAAACAGCCTATCTCATCAATAAATTAAAACCCAGCGCGACACCGTAAAAACCAGCCGATCCGCCGTAGAAAGCCAATTAAATTTCATCTATCCCCAGAAGCGCGCCGAAATCCAATTTTCTCTAATCACCGCGATCGCATAATCGCCCAGGCGGCTCGATCCATCCATCAATCTCTCGTAAACGCGACAACGAGGCAGCTGCACTAGCCAATCATCGAGCCGCCGTCGTCGAAAAAACGGGAATAAAAGGGTCGAAAAAGATCACGAAACGAGCCGAGCGGCAAATTTATGGCAGCCAGCGCGCGTCGGTATTAGAGCAGAAGTGCGTGAAATTCAGCGCCGGGCTTCGCTCTCCACTCGAGCATGCAAATTTTCCGCGTACCGAGCAGCTCGCGGCGCGACGTTAATAATAAAGTAAAGAGTCTGGGTCGGGCTGTGAGAATTTTGTATTACAGTGACAAGGGCGGGCTGGGGATTTTGAAGGAGGGATGTTTAATACATGTACAATGGACGGGTGTAAAATGGAAGGGCCATCGGATTTCTGAAGAATTGAAAACTAATTTGCGTTTTAGAGCGACGCAAGCTGGGCGGCACTTTGGATTTTTTATGAGCCTGTATTTTACGCAGCCGGCCTTTTACGGCGTCTTATATTCAAATTTTATCACAACGAGCAATTGAACTTTTAGTGGGATGCTGTCTAAAATTTTACCGCGCGGACGTCGGTGCTAAAACTTTAATTTAGCGTGTCGGTAAGAGTAACGTCAAAGGCAAGTACACCGAATGTTATGACATTTTCAACGTACTTCTTTATTCCTTGATCCACATATTACCTATTTACACTATCATTTCGCGTCACATTTTTTTCATAGCATAAATTTTAAATTTCCGAAACTGCCCGTTAAAAAAAAAGTCGTATTTATACTTTCGAGTAGGACAATTAAAAAAAAAATCACTGCCATCACTGCAAAAGAGCAATCAGAGGCGTTTGATTGACAGCCGGCCACTCAGGCGACCGTGGCGACAAACAAGTCAGCAGTCAATTTCCCCTTTGTAATCCAAACTATCCCATCCTCATTATTTTGCGATCGCACGCTGACGGACCGATAGCATCTTCAATAAACGAGCCAGGCTCTGCGGTCATATTCGCGCGCGTCTGCTATGTTCTAGCGCGCTCGGTGCGTGCAATCGATTGACGTGCGGGGGTGGGTTCACGTGCCGCGCGGGTATATGGAGGCCTGCCGGGTGCTCGACCTATCTTAAGCTGGCTCTATAGGTGCCGAGATATTCTTTATTAGCTTTAGTCTCTCGTGCTCTTGCTGGCGCACGGCTAAATCTAAATCTTGTAAAGCCGGATAAGTTTATTATGGATTTTTTTTTGGTATGAGAGCGTAAGGGGAGATATTACGAGGAGAGTAGTCATTGGGGTATTATTGAGGAAGGGTAATGATTGTATTTTGGAAAATAATGTTTTTACTTTTGTTTTTGAGTGTTTTTGTTACTTGCTGGTACGCAGTATTTACATTGTCTGGATCGCAATTGATTAACTGATTCATGAACTTAGAAGATGGGATCAGAGTATTTAGGAAAGGGATTTTAACGAGGCTTTGATGATTGATTTCTGACACCTAAATATTAAGTCTAGTATCCATCGTTCATTCAACTGGGGCTTTCTTTCCGTGGTATAAGCTATCTGATTTATTAGATTCATTAAACAATATTGAGTCTTTCAAAAGATATAAATAATCAAGCAATAGTGTAAAAATGATTAGAAATTTATCTTTTATTTTAATATCTTTGGAAAAATCAAATAACTTTTATATTCTATTTTTGATAGTTTACCATTTTCGTTAGAATCAATATTTTTTGACAAACCAAAGCTTAAATTAAAACTTTTTTCATCTAGGTTTTTCTTCTTCTCTATTTTCTATAAAACAAATATTTACAAATAAATAAATATTATAACCAATAAAAAAGAAATCATTTTTAAGAAAAACAACATATATTTGGGATGAGATAGCTTGTACCTTATTACGTATTATTATTAAGAAGGGCAAATTTGAGCGAATTATGGGTATTTAATTTCCTTTTTAAGTATCAAAAATCGAACTGTAAGCCTTATCGAAAGCTCTTTTCCAAACTCTCTGGTCCCTCCTTGTAAGTGCAAATAATTTTTAAAAAATTTCGAAATATTGTGATTTTGACAGTATACACATAACGTGTTTTTACATATCTTCAAAAAAGAAACATAATATATAAAAGAATTATTACATCACATGACGTTATAAATCATCTTCAATAAATTACAATGTAAATCCTCAGTAGCAACTTGAACTTTCAAACAAAACCAATTAACAAGAAAAACACAACTCCTGCCATGAAATTCCGGTTTTTCACGATGCTCGTATTTAGTTGTATCCGACGAAAACCTGCTTTTATCCTAAAATAAAAGCGCTCGGAATGCGCAATAGTAGATGCACTCTGTAAGTCCGAAGTTTGCTTGTATTAAAGTTCAAGGACTAGAACTTTGACGTAGAACTTAACCTGAATTCCTTTCAGCTTGCCTAGCGTCTTTAATCTGGAAGAGATTCCGAAGTATCGCGCGTGCATGAGACGAGCCCTTACTCATTTTCGTCGAGGTTTGTTTTAATGACTTTCGGATGTTAAGAATTTGATTTTATCACCGCGAGAGACGCGACTGGAGCACTTTTTGAGTTTTGCAACGAGTATTACAAATTACGCCGCGGAAGTGGAATTCGTACTGGCTGGAAATATAATACTTCATGTTGCTTGAACTTTGTGGGAGGGAATTGCTGTTTAAAACTGGGGTTTCTAGTTTCAAAGGGGAACCGAAATTTGTTTCACTTTAGAAGCGTAACAAATGATGAGGGGAAATTTTTGAGGTCTTTTAACCTGGAGGGCTTGTGAAAAAATTAATTATATTTATTGATGGTGTGATAATATTTACATGCTTATCTTAGATTGATAAGTATCAATATCAGCGAAGTTTGATCTTCCCCTAGGGTGTAAGGAGAATATTTTTTTAGATTCATAATATTTTTATGCTCTAAGCGGTATAAATATCATCGATGGTTATTTTCTTCTCTTTGGTGCTAGGAAGTTAAAAGAAAATTAAATGTATTATTAATGATTATATAGGAATACAAATTATTATTATTACTGTATCTGTAAACACATATTCTATTTAATTTTCTTTTTACATTGAGTATATTGATGGAGAAATAATAAATTGAAATCATAAATACTACTTTATTGTAATAATTTTCTTTATTATAACATGCTACAATAGTTTAACTTATTGTTCTGCAAAGTGTAATTATTTTAATTTATTGATTATTTTTATTATTTTTTTAGATTTTGACTAGAAAACGTAGAAAAAAAGTGGATTTAATTTAATGATGATCAGTCATACATGAATTATATTATTTTCTATGCTTATAAAATATCTAAAAACATTCACAATTTTTATTTATATTTGCATTATACACTTAACATAATACATACTATATACCAAGATATTATTCTAACATGACATAACAGACTGCTATTTTTTTCAGCTTCCGCGAATCTTTTCATTTCACAGTCGAATATAAAAGGAAAAGCGTGTACTCTTCCGTCTTTAAAGACTTTGAAAAATATAAACTAAAAAGCTTTTATTCCACTTTTAAAATAAATTGAAAAGGGTATAGTATTGTGAAAAATAGGAAGTTGCAATTTTATTTCTCTCAAAAAGAAATGACATGTACAAAGTAAAAAGATCGATTCTTTGACAAAAGACAAGAAAAAAGATTATTTGATAAATTTATACTATTTGTAACGTTAAAGTGAATGAATTTTTAAGATAAGGTTAAATATTTTTTTATACAAAATGATTTTGAAATAGATACATCAATACATTAACTTTTTTGTATATTTTAGATACCAATTGATTTAGTATCACTGGTTAGTCTTTAAAATGTCTTGATCACATAAAGGACGAATAGTTTATTCACTTATTGTGTAACTAATTCTTGTTGAAATTATAATTATTTGCCAATATTTTGTTATAGATGAATAGTGGCATATTTTTCATTGGTAAAACATACCAATTTTTAATTACATTACAGTTTGTAATAAAACGTTTCCTTTTCCAATTCCAATTAATTTTCGCGGTTTCTAGTTAAGCGCTGACAAGAATATTGGAAAACCATAACAATGCATAAAATATACTGAGATTGAAATCAAATAATGAGAAATAACATTCAAACTTTCAATAACTCATTGTTCGAGAAACAAACTTGTGAATTATTATCAGCTTAAGAATAGAGTCAAAGCCCTTGTCTTTATTTATTACAGAAGTTTATTATTAAAGCTTATAATTTAAGAACGTATTGAGCGAAACAAGTGCTTTAAGAAAAATTGTTTTTTACTTGTATTCGAGGATACAGCTAAAGGCTTTTTCCCCAACATTTATGATAAATAGCTTTAAGCATTTTTTTGCAAATGAAAGCGAAAAATGTTTGGCAACCACCAATCTAGATTAGATAATTTTAACGAAAATTGGAATCTCAAATGCAATCGGCCAACAGCTCAGCGTTCCAAACCACTTTTTTCCGGCAGCTAAACCGCTACGCCTAAAACACGTCTTCCCATATATCACCCAAATCCCCATTTATCATAGTTCAGTGTGATCATAATAAAAATATATATCTATTATATAGGCCGCATAGAAAATTTTTCTAATATTTTTTCTCATTACATTACTCACTTTAGCGCATATTATATATAATAACGCGAGATGATATAATCATTAAGAAAAAAAAAAGAAAACAAAGAACAATGTGAAGAGAAACATTTTATAACGAATTATTTCTCTTTATGGCTGCAGCTTCGAGTCTGGATGTCACAACTTACCCCGAGAGCACGCGATCGTAGAAAATGCCAAAAAAACGGCCAGCGGTTCGTATCACGTTTAAATAAATAACGCTTTGTTTTTTTGAGAATATGTCTAGTTCTTCTTCCGTTCCGTTCTCTATAGTCTCAATATTACAATCATAATGTTCCCATCCACCTTTACTTTCTTCTACTTTTACACTAGAACAGTTTTTTGAATATCCATTTTACTTGAACTTATACTAACTACATTTCGTTTATACTCTTACCTTAAATAAACATTATAGTCGCAGTCCTCCTGCTTGTTCACTTGCACCTGCACGCGTAGCCTCACTCATTTCATTTGTAACCTCCTATGTATACATTTACTTACATAATCTACTCAAACTTTTTATAAGACATATTCTTTATTAACTAAATACTATATTTTTCATACTTTGCAATAATAGAGTTAGTCAAAGTGCTTACTGCTTTAACTTTTTTACTTCTTGCAAAGTTATTTATTAGGATAGTACTTTATCTTGTTTATATAAATATTTTTAATTGTATAATTATAAATTAATATACTTCTTTAAATATAACTAATATATATGTTAGAGTAGATTGATAAACGATGTTATTGTCATACCATTGTTGTTGTGAGCAGCAGACACTACACCCGCACACCACAGTATACCTACAAGATATATCTTCCAACCAAGTTTATATTGCACTTATCACAAACACTCATTGACTATTATGATAACACATCAAAGTCTCGACCTTTGATGATTAAATGTTAGCTAGTTAATTAAATGTCAATGTAAATACGTCGTAAAAATGTGAAGTTTACGATTTTCGAGCCACCCGCATCGACGCACATAATACGCTCAAGCCCATAGACCAGCGTATACACATCGTCGATTTTCCCGAACGTACACGGCTCGCGTGTTTAATCAGAGAAAACAGGGCATGCGTTTATTTAAGCCACGGCCCCGGGACATTTAAGTCGCCGTCTCACGATGCCCGACTTAATTGCCCGAAAGGACACGAGGTGGCACGGGTTATTACCATCGCGTTCGCACTGACGATTATGTCCTTTCGCGGAAAGCGATTACTCCCCTTATGCTAATTTGTACAAGCGATCCCTCCTACTGCTAGTCCGGCTCGTGTGTCCGTGTGAGCTCGGACTCCCGAGGGACACCGATTTGCCTCGATTTGGATGGGTAAAGGGATGCTATTTGATTTTGGAAGGGCGCGATTGAGCGCATGGGAAGGGGTTTTATTGGCTTCGTTAACGCGCTTTGAAGTTGATTTAGGCGAGAGTTGCTTTTTTTCGTTTTGGAATTAAGTGTTTTACGCCCATTTGAGAAGTTGGAGTTTTTATAGTCTTTGTGGGAGGGATCCAAGGTAATTTTAGGGCGATTAATGAAAACGTTTATCTATATTAAGTCTTATTACGTTGGTCTTTTGTAATATCAGAGCGTTTTTTATAAAATTTACGTATATTAACAGTTTGAAAATTAATCAAGTTTATAGATTTCTTTTTTTATAGTTTTATAGCATGATTTATTTTAATACTTCTAACATTTTTTTAAATAAATTTTAAATAATACATCAAAGTTCTAAACTCTACATAAATTAAGACCTAAAATAATCTACGAAGATAAATTTCCCTCAAAAGGTTTGTATGATAATGCAGATTTTATTCTCAGAGCATTTATGCGAAAGTGCCACAGCGCATAATTAATTACAGCATTAATCAATTACCTCTTGTATGTAAAACTGATAATATATTTAACACTTTTTGATCTTATTATATGAGACCCATAAAATTTAACAGCAGAAGAAGAGAAAAACATTACTGTGATAAATTAGTTTTTCCTAATAGGTCTGGAAGTCTTCGGAACTTCCGCTTCTTATGAAAAGTTTCTCCCAATTATAAATTCCTCCAAATAGTACTTGAAACTTTGTTACACAGATAATCTCGAGCCATTTAGCATATTTTCGCGACTATCGTCATTGTTCGCCAAACTGCGGAAAAACAAGCACCGTCTTGCCAGCCAAAAAAAAAGAACTGATCACGTAAGATCTTTTTCACTCGTGTACACAAAAATGCCGGCGTAGCAAATCCAGACTGCGGAGAAATCTGTACACTCAGAAACTCGTTTAATTAAATTTAAACCCGAGCAAACAGCCCAAGTCCAGCTAAAAGAGCAAAGCAAGAATCCGCCCGAAAAAAAGCGGGCCCAAAGAATCCAAACAATTCTCATATAATTCCAGAGCCAAGGGATTACAATTCCAGCCAGGAAATTTAATATTCCAGGCGCGCGAGCAAGAAAAAGAAAGTGGCAGGAAAGGCGGCGGGGATCGGCTCTCGGCATAACTCCAAGGGCTGAGTCCGCAAAGTAGTTGCGCGCCGGCGCCAAGTCGCGTACGTAGAGACGCATCCTAGAGCTAAAAGTGGCGAGGCCGGCCAAAGGCAGCGCGCGCGGGTATCAATTCGGCAGTGCGAGCTGGTATCTCGGCCGGATCGGAGCTAGGCGAGCTTTCCAAGCTGCAGATGCCCCGTGAGATACTGAGCGTCCGCAGGCTGCTGGCGCGTTACTACCATTGCTGGAGGCTCGGAGATGGGGTAAGCAGTGAGTATAAGGGAAGGTGGAAGGGGACGGGAGATTAGGAGAGGGACGGATTTGGAGAAAGGGACAGTGGAATCTTGATAGGATATATACTGTATTTACGGGGGAGAAAAAGTGAGAGGGGGGGGGGAAGCTATTCAAGTTCCGATGGAATCGAAGACACGTGCGTGTATATATGAGACGAAATGAGATATTTCGGATTGCGGGGAATCACTTGAAATCATTTAATATTGAATCGTTCGGCTGCTTACCGATTGGGATAAGTAAAGCTACATGTTAAAGCCGCCTGGATTGTTGTTTGTGATGCTTTTTTACGTTTGATGATTTGTAATTAAATTTGTAACGTGATAAAAGATTTTATTTTTAACAGTAATTTTATATTTTGGCATTAAGAGTCAATAATGAAGTATAATATTTTTTTTTAATTTTTTTTTAATGCATAAATATAAACCTTTTGTGCTTTTAGGTAATTTCATTGTTTAATAATTGATGCTTTCATCGTTTTCTTTTTAGTTTAGTAACGAACAAATTTGAAAAACAATTACTTTTTTTGTTTTGTATCTTGTGGAACGTGGGAGTTGTATCTTTGTTTACTGGTCTGATTACACCCAACTCACTTTACTTATATTGTGTACATATTTTCATCCTCCTACGTCACTCAATAAGTATTGAAAACCCCATTTTATCAAATTTCCCCAGGGATACAAAAAGGTCAGTTTTTCAATTTTGCGTTTTTTTATTCTTAAAGAATATACATCAGAATTACAATTTTCTTCTCGAAGATAAAAATGCTCCACCTTTCGTAATCGCTATTCCAAATCAATTTCACAAATACTTATTATTATCACGATAAAATCATATTGCCTATAGTGAAGTATTACAAAGAAAAGTAGGACAATGAAATATACGGAAATTTACGTAATGAAAGAGTACAATTGTAAAGCGACACATCTTTCAAAAGTACAAAAAAAAAGTGCGAGAAAAAAGAGAAGAAGAAAGAAGTAGGGATCGACATCAAAGAAAAAAAAGAGAGCGGCCTGAAAGAAGGGCAGAGAGGGAGGGAAAAGAAAAAAACTAAGAGAAAGCCAGTTGAACGAAGCGCGCGCGCAGGTAGCGAACGCGCGTAGTCAGCTAGCCGAGTTAGTTACTTACCGACGAGTCGGCCAATTATGCCTGAGTGCACCGGAAGGCTGCTGCTGCTGCTGTCGGTCCCTTCTTCTTCTTCTTCTTCTTCTTCTTCGGCGGCCGCGACGTCGTCGTCGATTTTACACGCGACGATGCTTGTTTGCTCCCCCTCGCTCCTATCCGCTCTGTTCTTGCATACACATTGCGGAGAATGCAGAAAGTCACGGGAGCACGCGCGCAAGCTTGCAATTAGTCGTTATTAAGTTAATGAGGTATTGGAGGAGGTCGCTTGCCGATCGTGACTGTTGTAAAACGGATTTTTACGATCGCAAAGTTAAATGAAGTTTTTTTTGAAGCGCGTACGTGTGCGTGCGATTGTCGGAGGAGTGAGGTTAATGTGAGGCCAGGATGACTTATTACGCTTCGAGTGGTATGATTTACTGTGTTCCTTATTGTAACGTTCATAATGAATTCTTTAGATCAATAAGAACAGAACCACGGACAAATGGAAATTTTGCGCCAAGTTCGCGCATCTCCTAGTTTTCGCAATCTAACTTTTGCAATAATAATTGCATTTTCCTTCGGCTAGAGGATATTTCCTTTAATCTTCGATGCAATTTCAAATTAAAAATTAATCTCCAGATATGGGGGGGGGGGGCACTTTGCGTATAATAGGCGGTTAGAAAGTCGCGGTAACGAATAAATCTTCTTTATTTCGCGGAGCCGCTATAAATACGTCACCGGAAAAATTCAATGGAGCTTTCGAAATTGATCGACGCACGAAGCTCGCGCTTGGCCTTCGAAATACAGACAAAAACATGGCCCATCTATACATCTCACTCTTTCTCTCTCTTGAGGCTTTCTCCAATCATTGCACGCGTACATATCAATCAATTAGTGTCTCGACATTACCCTCTCTTTTTTTTCTACCCCTTCCCCCTCTCAAATCCCCAGCGCGAACTTTCCTCGAAGGTGCAGCTTTAATTCCTCGCCGGTAATCTGACACGTGCATCTACGAGAATCGAGGGCGCGCGTAGGAAAGGAAATGTAAGAAAGGGGGAGCGAAAAAAGTCAATTTCATCAAGATTCATCTCCCCCCTTCCTTTTATCGCCGGTCCCGCGCGTTCCATCATCCTCACAGTTCGGTAAGGTCGTTAAAAAAGAAAGAAAAAAGAACAGCGAAAAAGGTAGAGAGACGAGCGATAGAAAGGGAAAAAGTGGAAAAGCATGAGAGAGGCGCCAAAGGTTAAAAATAAGGCCAAAAGTGGAGAGCAGAAACAAAACACGCAAATAGAAGTTCGAGTGGCGTAGCCTTCATAAGCGTGGCAAAGGCGAGCTTAGCAGCGGGAAAAAGAGAGATGTATAGAGACGGAGAGATGAGTGTGTGGCAGTGAGGGAACGTGCGGCAATCGAGCTCTTGTTAGCGATGCATTATTATGCGCCGAGCTTGCACTCGTCAATCCGGGCGTTAAAAATTAACAAGGCGCAGAATAGTTCGCGAGGGCGGTATTTGAGAGCGATTTGGAGTGAATGCGCTTTGATGTGAGTTAGACGTGAACTGGCTCCTGATAACTCTGACGAATACGCGTATTGTGTGAGGTATGCCGTTTCTGTCAAGAGAATATATTAAAGCATTGTAGTTACCAATAACTGAAAGAGAATTATTTTTCTTGCTATTTAGATTTTTAAAAATAAATAATTTAATATAAGATATTTTTCAAAACTAAAAATTCTATGAAAACAATAGATCTCCGAAATTACCGATGATTGCAGAGATAACGTAGCTTTAAATTTATCGGAAAAGGTTAACACATAGCTCGTTAATCTAACACATCCATTTAAGTCCTTGTCTCATATTCAAAGCTTGATTTGCCACTTGAACGCTAAGCGATCGCGGCAAAGCCACCACAAAATAGCAGCCGTCTCGTGCAATAAAGCAATCTTTGGCTTGTCCCTGCCACTATCTCGATTCGGCCATGTGCACGTAACCCTGGGGCTCAGCCGATTGTTCCAGCACATGTGCTTTCAATTAAGCTTCTCGACCCCCGGGGAATATCCGAATACGGCATTACACGGCAGTAATATGAACGCCTCATGTTACATACACACGCTTACGTGTATCGCGTGATATCGCGCTACTTTAATTAGTCTTTCGGCTGTGTCAAGGGCCACTGAATGATCCATGTCTCTATCGCAAGGAAAACGTCCGTTTTCGCGAACCGTCGGCTTTGGCTTTTACAGCTTTTTACGAGATGTACGGTTATTGCGTTTGCATTTAGCTCGACGAAATGTGCACGAGTTTTGAGGGCTGGTTAATGAGGTGCGTGTGCCATCTATTTAGTTGAGTGGGTTTGAATACGAAATCAGATTCGAAAGGTCGAGGACTAAATAAGTGTGTTTGTGTGTGTGTGTGTGTGTGTGTATTTATTTTCATGATATGCGTTTTGACATCGATTCGGTCGGATGAAAATGTTTGAAATTGAATCAGGCTGCTTGGTACACGCACGTCGATCAATAAACCTTAATCGATTAAGCTTGATGATAATATGCTTGCTTATAGGACGATGTCTATTCAATTATTGGAACCGTAGAATTAATCGCAGCACTATTAAGCAATTACAGATTTTTTATCTATTAGATATTGGATATAACAATTATTTCCTTCGAGAGGCATCAAAATATTAAGAGAAAAAAATTGTTTTATATAGGTTTTATTTCTTTTAAATTAATATAAAGAATAATTACATTCAAAAATGTATAAAATTCAGTTGACATGAATTTAAAATTTATTTTCCTGCTCGCATTCGAATAAATTTTAAATTTCAATCATCGTTCGAGGCTGAAATTGTTGACGAGGTAACCATCGCGCTCGTGCTGTACATCTATTCTTCACGTACGAGTGTGCATGCACTCGCGAGCCGAGAGGGTCGTCATTCATTTTTTGATTGACCGTAATAGGATTACAACATCTGTAATTTACTTAGCTGCATATAATAACCTTTATGCGATTTGGAATGCATTTCTCCCCAGTATACATCACAGAGCACAGTAGCTCGTTGCGAATGCGAAATGTCGTATCATATTAAAGTGTTCAATTCTGTGATTTTTCGAAATTGCCACGCTCCACACGGTAAAAAGTACAACAGACTGAAAGTAACGCGCAAACGACAAATAACGCGAAAATTAAGATCGAAATTATTCGTCTCGGTTCGAAACCTTAATTCATAAACCTGGAATCTTCCGTTAAATAACAGAAAATGACTGTCACATAATGACATATTATTCACATAATTCATGTAACGAAACGAATAAATAAACATCGGAATTCGAAAACTCCAGTTTAGTGCAGTCACTTAATTAATGTCGAATGTACACTTTAAGCATGTGTCGAAGGGTCGCCTCAGCTGGGAGCGCAGTAAGTCAGCTGCCTAAGGCCACAGTCAACCTGAACTCTCGGCCTGACGAAAGCGGGACGCAAGCTACTTAAACATTCAGTGTGCACATTGGTGCGTGCGAGTGTATTACATCGGCGATTAACGCACTCTGTGACGGATTGCCGAATCTCTCTGCGAACATGGAGGCTGATTGCGAACGTTTAATTGATATAACGCCGCAACAGGTAAATGATGGGGGTTTGTTATTGCCTGGAGCATGGTGGTTCCTGTAAGCTAGAGCTTTGGCTCTAAGCTAGATTTAGTATTTAGGATAGGGATGCAGAGATTGCAAATAAGTTTGAGCGGGAAATTTCATATAGTGAGGAGCTGATTGCTTGAATAAAAAATTTTCTTATGGATTATCTTATTATTTTTGGATTTAACTGTATTTTTGCACGTAGGAAACTCCACTGATGACACGATATGAGTGGTTTCTATCGGTTTTCCAGTTGAAAATAATTTTTTACGTATGCTATGGCATGCCTTCAACGAATCGGAGTTCAAATAATAAAAAGTATTTAAAGTCCGATTTTTATATTCATTAAAAACAAGAAAGCTCATTTAATTTTTTTTTTAATGTTCCTATACTGATAAATTAAAAAAAAATGTACTTAAATAATTAACATTATTAAACTTATTAGTCGTTTTATTCTGAAAAAACAGACTCCTTGATTGTCCAATAAAATGACTTATTAAAGCACGAATAAAACGAAACGATTCCTTTTCTGAAATACAACAAGGAAAACTTGGTTTAATATCACATATATACTGGAAAAATATAGCGAAGAAGTAGGAAAAAAAAAGAAGAAGAAGGAAAAAAAGAAGAAAAAAAAGAAGAATGGAATTGATAAATTGAGTAAAGTAATTCAGAATTTTAATTCTTTGAATCTTCAAAACAAAGATCTTTTTGATAAAACGATAAAACAGATGTCACAAAATAAATACCGTCAGCATTAGAAATTAGTTTTCTGATTCACGTGTGCGTAAAATAGCATTTTACGCATTTTGCAAAATTGCGAGAATCAACTTTTTCATTCTTGTATCGAAAACTACTTTGACAGAACACCCGAAACTGTTTTAATATTCATTCTATTTTAATTTTAATGTCGGTATGCCATATGTTAGTACTTACTAAGGTGAATGATTTTTGCTTTTCATTTATGTACTTTCTACGATAAATATGTAGGGTACATTGTATTATGGTAATCGTTTTATGATGCATCTGTCCCCCACATATTTATTTCTTTTAGGGACATGAAACGTTCGTGTGCATCTTAATTACACTTGGTATTAAAATTGGCACAATAACTTTTTCAAAAATAATCAGAGATGCCCGCTTAGTAATCAAACATCAATCAGGTGCGGGTGGTCAAGTTCAATTAACAGAGCCTTCATGCTTCTTTATAACTAATTTTACTTAAATTTATTCAAATTGAAAATTCAGAATATTTGCTTATTTATAGTTGCTTAATACCTCTTTTCGGTTCAGAAGGATGTATTCAGATTCTTACGTGCAGAGGACCCTCAATAGGTAAATAGGCGGCGTACGCCCAGGGAGCTCCTACAATCTAGGAGGCTATATATATTAAGTTTAATACAGACCATCTTGGATTACCACTCGAGCTCAGCTCATTTGAGCCTAATCGAGCTGAGCCGACTCGCAGCTCAGATGGGCTCGCGGATTTGGATGGGCGCTACCCTGGTAGAAATTTATCCGGGCCACTAGACAGTTCTATCTAGAATAATCTAGCATTATACAAATTTGTATAGGCAAACTAGACAGATCTGTACGGGCGTGTAACGCCCTTCCCTTCTAGTTACCTGTACAGTTTTTCCTTCTAGAACTGTACAGTTCTATCAAGGCGTTCATGGGTATTTAGAGTTAGCTGCAACGTAATTTCAAATTGACGAGTTATAACATGTATTGATATTTTATTGCATCTAACCTTATTTTTATTCTAAAGAAATTATAATCAATAAGAAAATGTTATAATAAAATAATAAAATAACATTAATAAAAATAAATTCAAATAA
This sequence comes from Eupelmus azureus, assembly GCA_030522685.1. Lineage (NCBI taxonomy): Eukaryota > Metazoa > Arthropoda > Insecta > Hymenoptera > Eupelmidae > Eupelmus > Eupelmus azureus. Next base: position 4,464 of record JAPYZA010001357.1, on the reverse strand, counting down.
TTCAATAAAAATATTCAATTTATTCAATAAAGATTTTTTCTTATAAATTAATAATAAAATTTACTTCAGATTTTAAAAACATCAATCAGCTTCACACCAGCAAAGGTATTCCAACACCTTTCTATGTTAACTTTCTCTCTGCTCTAAAACGAAGTATCAAAATTTCTAGGTTGGCAGCATTCCTATTTACACACTGATCGCACATATTCAAAAATATGAATTTAAAATATATAATTCGAACAATAAAATATTCAATTCAAACAAAGGTTTATGTAAATTATGTATAACCTATAATATAATAGTACATTTCGTTACGGGTGTGGAAGGTGGTTATTTTTCTCGTTTCGCTCGGGCGAAAAGTCACACGAGGGAAAAATCACCTCACGTATCAGTACCGTATTTTAAGCCGCGAGAGCGAACCGTAGTTTATGCCGCGAGAGCCAAAAAATCATCTTCAAGTTAGAAGTTTGAGGTTCAAGTTCAATGAATTCACAAATATCTTCAAGTTAGGATTTTGAGTTTAGAGTTGCATAACTTTTATTTTATTATCACCTGGCGCTGTCTAGAACTGTCTAGATCTATCTAGTTTTTTCTTATCTATAATAATCTAGTTTTACTGGAAAGGCCTTTATAGCTTATGCGGACGCCCCGATAACGTTTCTACCAGGTAGGTGCATATATTAAATTTCATTCAATCTTTTATCACTTGCAGCTCGTATTTACTTAAATATACCAAGTACACAAATGACAAGTGAACGCATGTTTTTAGAAGGAGGTAAAATTGTAACGCTTCAGAGAGTTATATTACTTTCTAAACATAACTGTAAATATGTATTTTAACTTTCAAATTTTAAATTATGAATAAAATTGATTAAAGTGTTTTAATCATTTATGGCTATTGCATTTTTTTAACTAAATAATATCTGTAGTCATTTAGAATAACAGTTCGAGTGACTTTTCTTCAAAATTCTTTCTTTTTTTTACATATTACCTATTCATCTTTATATTCAAAAATACCGCAAGATTTAGATTTTATTTGAGATTTCAAAGATTACGAGATAGTTTGTATGGGCTCAACTTGGATTTCGATTTTGCCTGAATTCGCGAGACCGCCCGATCTCGTGAGCTGGTGAGCCTAAAGGCGAGTTCGCCGGCTCGAGCGAGCTTTTGCACAGGCCTACAAAACGGATAGTACAATAAAATCAGTGTATAGTTGGGTCGTACTTCACCTATTTACAGATTGAGGCTCACCTGCACTTAAGAATCCGAATACCTCTTCCTGGAATGAAAAATTTGCCTTGTGCGATTAAGTGTCATAATAAATTCTCGGGAGCTTGCGAGCTGCCTCGGTCTTATACTATCCCACGCTGAAAACACAACCTCCTCAAACGTAATCGCGCTAGGCTCATGCAAAGTACCTAAATAAGTAATATTAATACTTCATGACGTGTTAATATAAGTACATAAAATATGCACTGATACAAAAGATCAGTAAATTGATTTATAAGTTGTGTTAAAAATGTAGATGAAAGTAGTAACATTAATATACATTAGTAAAGAATTTGAAAATATTTCTAATTCAAGTTCTAGCTAAACTTAAACAAAATTATTATTGTAACTGTTAAAAAAAACAAAACTTTTAAAATAATTACCAAATCTATTTGACTCGCAAAACTTCGATTTTTTGTACAATATTATCGGTACATGAGAACTTAGATATCAGTTTTATTTCAACATCTTAATTGGTGAAATTGCAGTAGGTAATTTGCAATAGGGTGACAGGTGAATGCTTTTCGATTGATTGGTATTACTGCGTGTTAATTATCCATTGCCCGGCGCATACTATACACACGCAGGATATTCCAATAATCAAGCCAAATCAACAAACCAACCACTTGAGGTTACCTTTCGCTTCAGAGCAATCACGATCGCGAATTAATAATCTCTTCACGTCTGTGGTAAATTCGATATTGTTTGATGCATACATGTAACTAGAGCAAATCACTTTCTACTTTTTATATTATTTAATATTATAAAAAGAATTCAACTTAAATATTTTTTTAAACATTTCAATTATCTCAAACCAAATTTAAATACCATAACTTTGCATCAAATTAATATTTTTTAGCAGCCACTCACGAAAAAAAAAATTATATTTGATAGTTTAAAATTTGAAAACTACATTTAGAAGTACAGGAGTATACATATTCATATCAACGCATCTACAGAAATTTACTAAAAACAGTCTACTTCGATTATTGATACATTCAAACAGGTTTATAACATATTTTTTTCAAAAATTAATTTTTTGATGAACAAAAATCTTCCTTAGGAAGGAAGCAAGAAAAACATTTGTCGGTACTATACATCTTCTTTATAATTTTTTTAACGAGTTTAAATGAAGTTCATGTTTAATTGCTTAAAACTCAATTAAATTTCAATTGTTTTGTTACTAAATTAATAAACATTAAAATTTCAGTTTTTATGTAATCGAAATTGTAATTGATTTTTTTTACTACACCGGGCCTTATAATCAAGCGGCTATAGTGATAAGTTAGAGTGGTTGTCGCGAAGTAGTACGTAGAACATTCAAACCTGTTAAAATGAAATACATAACTCTCCTACTATTATTCCTTGTTTGTGTATACTTTTCGACTGCCACAACAACTCCAGGTGAGTATTGAATCGTGCTTTAAGTTAGTTGAAATAGGGCAAATTTAATTTCTTTGAATAATTTTTCATTCAATTCAAGCAAACTTTAAGACTATTTTAAGATGCACATGTACTTTCTGCGAACATAAATGAGAGCAATCCTTAGTATAAATTAGTTTGGTCTAACATTAAATTACTATTGTCAAGAGATATACACATAATAAATAATTAATAAGTTTGTGCAAAAAATCACGTTTGAACTGAGAAGCTTGATGCCAGCTAGAGCGGGAAGGATCATGGACTCAGGCAATCTCGTGGGCACGGGCAAAAACATACACTGAGAAAAAAAATATCTTGATGGAAACAGAATTCACTTGATTCTAGAGGAAATAATCTTTTTTTACGTCCTAGCAGAATTTCTCTTGAAGCGAGTATAAAATCTGTTTCATTCAAAATCTGTTTCATTCATATCCATTTGAAGCAAGTATATAATGTCTTGATTCAAGTAACTATCTACTTGAAAATACGAAATGAATTTCCTATTAGTGAAGTCTATTTTATCAAGATACAAGAATAAATTTACTTGTATCAAGTGGATTCTTCTCGCTTCAAAGACATAATAATGTTAGAAACAAGAACCTCGCGATTCTTGCTTCTTGTTTAAGAAATTTCTTTTTCTATCAAAACGATAACATTCAAAAGTATTGATCTTTTTGTTCCCAGTATACATTTTTTTCAGTGTATTATTATTAATATGACATATATATTATTGATTAAAATTTCGAATTCTCTTTTTACAAATTGGTTTTTACAAATTACTATATAACTTATGTAGGTGTGAGAATCATAAATTTGGAATTATAATTTTTAGGAACGATAAAGAAATCTGTTATCACAAAAACTGAAATTTATTAAAATTTCTATTAAATCTAATTATCTAGATATTTCAGATATTCATAGAATAGTCGCGGATTATATATTTTGGAATAGTTGTAAAATTCAATTTGAAATAGAAGATGGATAATAACATATTTGTTATATACTACTTCCTATTGATTTAAAAAAAAAGTATTTTTATAAAAATATTTTAAATGAAATTAAAATTTATAACAAATAATTAATGACTTCGAATATCTTTAAAATAAACTTGCTAGCTAGTCTGTAGTGTGTAAGTCTGCCCTACAGTACATCCAAGCCCCTTATAGTCTGCTCGAGTCCGATCTCGCTTTCCAGTTTTGTTCGAGCTTCCAAGCATGAACGTGAGATCTTGAGTATGCTTCGAACGAGTTAAGCTTGAGCCGTATACTAAATTCAAGATTTTGCACTTACTAATTAGGTCTTACAGATAGATGCATTTTAAAATTTTTTTAAATATTTTATAATACTGGATGTTAAATTATGTAATTTTACTTATATAATTGATTGTTGCTCTTACATTTTCATTTTCTATGATTTATGACTAAGCCATCGTACGTGCGTGCGGATGTGAGAGTTTAAAACTTTTCACAGACAAAAACTAATTTTTATATTTCTTTACTTTAAAGACTGTAACACAACGTCAGTAATATTGTCCAGGCATAAAGAATGTACTCCTTATTGCATGTCAATTGGTAAGAAGCACGGTGGCAGATGCGTTAAACATAAGTGCCAATGCTTTAATTCGGCTCCGGGGTTGTCGAGTCGAGGCTTTCATATCGAGACCATTCTAGCAGTGCTGGCAGTTCTGCAAGTTCACTGGACCATGTGTCCATAATTACTTTTATAGTGTGCTAATACTTGGGTTATTGATTGCCCGTTGTGTTTGGACTTGAC
>JAPYZA010001356.1:0-12319 GCA_030522685.1 Eupelmus azureus | reverse complement strand
CTTTCAAAAAAACAAAAAAAAACCATACATTCCAAAAATTCTAAAAATTTTTCGAAAAAAAGCTCGCCTCCCAATCGCGCACCTACATCTCCATCACCTCATCCTCGCACATCCCACAGCGTCCGCAGCAGTCCCCAGCCCAATCGTATATACCCACACACACACACACACATATCCCAGTCCACTTCCCCGTCCGCTTACGCTCGGCGAGCCAGCGAGTGAAAAAGAGGCTCGGCGCACTTAGATCGCGATGCCGAGCATGTCCAACTATGCAGATCACGGAGCGTGGTAACAGCTAGCCGCGCGATTCCTGAAACGAGCGGAGCCGCTCGTCGTTATACCAGGCCGCGCACGAGACAAGCGAAGCCGACGAAGACGAAACGAAGACGCCTGGAAAAATTCGGCCCGCCGGAAAAATCGACGATGCCGAGGGAGAGAGAGAGACAGTCGTGCGGCCAGCAGTCTGATTGCACGCGCGGGAAGGATGGATGGGATTAGTATAGGAGAGCGGCTCTAGTGATGCTGAGTATAGTGGCTCTTGTACAAGCGCGGGCAATCATTGAAATTGCTTTGCCGTGAAGAGAGACGGGAAGCTTGGCTTCGCGACGCTTCGATTTTTGTGCGCTGAAGGCAGAGCTTGGGGTTCGAAGGGGGGATTGTCTTGGGAGGATTGGCGCTTAGGTTGAAATGTGGATTTATAGTAGCTTGCGTTGGGATTAACTGTTTTGTTGGTGTTTTTTTTTTTTTTAATGATGTGATTAGTAAGTGGATGAAAAAATGAGAGAAAACGTTTTTGCAAGTAGGTCAAAGACACCTCGGAGTTACGGGCTCTTTTTCTTGTGCGTTAATGGTAAAGTGCTATTTAGAGGTGGAATTAGACGTGCAAGAAGAGGCTGTAAATTTAATAAGTTCCAGGAGTTCTGGGGATAACCGTCTGCTCAAAATTGAAACTGGAACGTTTTTTCGCGATTTTCAATTACGATATTTACGATGAAAAACTGTAAATGATTCAACAAAATAATTGCCTAGGTTTGCTATAAGCTATAAAAATTCTTATTGCTGTGTTAATGTTTAACCTTAAAATAGTTATTTTAATATAATTCGGAATTAAGTTAGAAGAATCTATAAACATGTTATTAGAATATATAAACATATAGCACTTGGATGTCGTTAATTTTAACGTTAAGCTGAACTATAAACAAGTTTTTCAAATAAAGTTTATGAACGATCTTATAAATATAACCTGAACTGCGCCATTTTAAAGAATAAAAACTGCGACGTTAGTATATAGTTATCAAAAAGAATGCAAAAATAATCTCCTTTAAATTTGTTTTGTAAAAAAGTATTTATAATAAATATTTGCATATGATATTATCACAATAACTCATTGATAAGTATATATTTAATTCGGAAATATTAACGTACATCTTATCTCTAATCTCTGAATTTATTGCAGTGATTATAATTTGGAACATCTAAATCAACATTTAGATACATGATAACTCATCTTTCTGTTTTATCAGCATACTTTGAAGTAGTTATATTAGAGACATCCGTATTAAAAAAACAAACAAGAATGCTATTTATAAAAAACAAATAAATTTCCTATAAAGAACGAGGAAAAATACCAATTTAAATTTTAAAGATCGTAACTAATTGATTTCAGACGTCAACAAGTTTAAAGTACAAAAATAAATCACAGAGCCGCTTTTTTATAATTTCTTTGAATATTAATTTAATGTCCACAATATACTTCAATTTTTTATTCTATCCATTTATTTATAACAACAATGATAAGATAAAATCAATAATTTTTAAAATATCCTTAAAATAAATTGCTTAATTACCTCCGATCCAAATCGTTCAATAACAACCCACTCCAATCAAAAATTCCAACATCGTCCAAAAATAAAAACACTACCCAACCCCCAATTAAACCTCTGCTAAATATTTATACTCCTCCAACCTTAGATCAGCCACGCAGTCACTCCCCGACATTTCAAGCGTTTCGTCGCCGCGGACTTCCAGCTGTCCCTCCGCGCGCTCGCCAACTCTCCGCGGTGCATCCGCTTGATTGGCTGTGATTTATAGCCGATTATGTCACGCGATTAAAAGCCCGACAGTGTCGGTGGCTCGCGTTTTTTGCCTTCTGTCCGAGTGGATATACCCAGCTATAGACGCGCACTAGCGACAATGTTTCGATTGCTGGTTAGTTTTCACCTCGCGCTTCTGCATGGAACACTGGGGGAGGGATGATTGGTTCCGCTTGGAGGATGTATGTGATGTAGTTGTGGGTGGAGGAGTGGTTTTGTGTAGGAGTTATTGCGATGTGAGTTTTGTGGGTTGTTGGTTGATTTTGGTTTGTTGGCTCGGGCCGCGGTCTTGTGAAACGAAGCGAAGGTTTATACGTACGGTTTTTGTTGTTTGACGTATTATTAAGCGGAGAACAGTAATAAATAGTGCTGGGCACGGTAAATTATATTAAATTGTATAGTGCAGGTAAATTGTTTAATTATGGGTAATTTGAAACTTAATTAAATTAATTTAAAATGTTTTATTGCAGTTTTATTATATCAGGCGAGTGTTTACGTCAAGTATTTAATAAACTCGCGACTCGATCTTAATGACTTCATACCGCGAAAATTCTTTAAAAAAAAACTACTCCACTTTTAGCGTTTTGCATCGCTAATAAATAATCGGAAATACGATACCAAAAAATCTCAAACCTTTTACCCAAATCCGCGCCAAAGTCAAGCTCCAACTAAAAAGCTCATCTCCCCTTTTAAAAAAGCCGAACAATCAATTATCATCCGATTCCCACGCGTCCAATCGAAAATCCCAATACCCAGACACACACCCGCCTTCGATAAAACCATAGCAGACGAACTCTCTTCTCAGAAGTCCCGACCGAGTCTCGAGGATCCGGTGTCCGAGCGGCGACCCTCCGAGCGCGACTCGTCCGACTGGTCTATTTCATCGGGCTAATAGACGCGGCTTGGAGAGAGAAAAAAAGGTAAACAGAGAGAAAGAGAAGCAGGTGGAGCGAGATACACGACGGCGGAACGAGAACCGGAGAGTGGCTTGTATCAATCCGCTGAACTCGGTGGGTATACGCGTTTTTTCTTCGTGTTTTTCAGAGATCGAGAGGATTGAATCCTCGACGTTGGCAAATGAACTTCAGCAGGTGTGTATCTCGGCTGTTTGCGGAACGACGTGTCAAAGTGTGCGGTGATTAGAGAAAAAGAATCTCGCGGTTTGCTAGGCTCGTAAGAGGCGCGAGAGGTTTATTATGGGAAAATGGAAATCAGGATTTATTAACGAATTAGCATGAACTAATTGCGAGGGTCGTAATTATACGGAAGTGCGGAGGGACGCTCGGCGCGGCCGTGGATGTGTACAGCGTCGAGCCTAGTGATTAAGCACTTAATGCTCGCAAAAGATTATTATTTCCCTCGAGGATCGCGCCTGAAAATTACTACACTGTCTCTCGCCGTCTGATTTATATTTAAAGCGGCCGTAATATACCCAGCGCTGAGAACTTAATAATCCGCAGGTCTGAACCATTCGTATGCGTACGCAATCGCACAGCTGCGAACAGCCTCACTATGCTGTTATAATATCAATCGACTACCTAGTAAAGCTCGCTTATGATGCCATTCCTACATATTCCTGCTCGAAAGAGCTCGAGAAGCGGTCCACCATAATTCGCAGCGCGAAGTGTCAGTGACCCCCACCCTTTTGTGTAATGGAGCGCGCATGCGCACGGGGAAAAGGAGAGCAGAAGACGCGCAAAAAAGACTGCGAAAGGAGAAAAAAATAATGTAAAAATAGAGGGGAAGGGCGAGAGAGGAGCAGGACGAGAGGTAGTTGAACGCGAACGAGAGGGAAATCCTCCGGCAGCGGAGAGGAGAATATCTTTACCCGCGAGGCGGAATGCGCTAATGGCAGAGAGTGGAAGCTAAGGTTAGGTACAGTGTAAGGAGAGCTAAGCCGCTCCGAGGTGGATTAGATTGCGTCTACCTTTGGACTGCTGGAGAACTGAGGGTAGGAATGATGAAGAATGAGCGAGAGTTTTATGGGGATTAGAGTATGGGAGGTTTAGTGCGATATGAAAATGTTGGTGAGATTTTCAAGTGAGGAATATTTTTGATGTGTAGCTTGTGACGTTTTTTGTTGACGTTTCATTGAGTTGCGTTTTTTTTTAAATGGGTTTGCTTATCTTTTGAAATCACGTTGAGATTTGATAATAATCTGATTTGCATGTAAATGAGATTGAAGTCAGATCAGTATGTAAATTTGAATGAAGAAAAGATTGATGGATTTTATTCACGATATTATTTTGAAAACTGTGATTCACGAGTTTGATACTTAAGCATATTCACAATGTTGTTAAATTTCCAGTGACATTCATATAATAAAGTGTAAATGTATCTTATATACAAAATTTCTTGAATTATTAAATAGTAGAATACTTATCAAAATATTTCATAAAGTATTTAATACATAAAAAACAATAACAAAGTTCTTTGATGCCTATTATTATTTTCAATCAATAAAAAATCAATTTTTAAAATGTTTAAATTTTTAATATAAAAATAAAAAATAAGAATAATACTAATGCACCATTTACCTTACAATATCATTTTATCTTACAATAAAACATTATACAAAACTGCTTAACAAACAAACATACTTCGCAAAGATGGCATGGAAATAACCATTTAAACACTCATCCCACTCGAACACACAGAGACACATCCCTATACACTGTAATCTCCACACATAGTACACATTTTCTTATTCCGTTCCTTTAAAGCACATACCGATCCCGTCCGCGAATGTCTCAATGCTCGTTTTTCTATCAGTCGGCCATGCAACCCAGCGTCATTTTCATTTAATTGCCGGCGCGCCTGATTGCACCGAGGCGCGCGCGCGCGCATGAGCCTACATTTTCTTCTACAGGAGCAGAGAAGAAGAAGAAGAAGAAGAAGAAAGTGGTCGCATTGTGTTCCCGGCTCCGTGGAAATCCTCCTTGCGAAGCTGCTGAGCCACTTCATTAGGAGGCCATCCTCTTCGTTCTTGCTTTTTCCGTCAAGGGCGCGCGCTGGCTCTGAAAAAGGCGACTTTTTCCTCGGCCGCGGGAGTGCGCTGGAATCTCGCTTTCCCGAGAAGTGATTACGTGAAACTAGATTAGGCTTAATTAGTTTAAGAGGTCGGATTAATTATCGGATGGCTTTTATTGAAAATGAATTCGTAAATTTGTCTTTTCGTCAGTATTGTTTTTTAATATTTTAACAAATATCTGGACTATACGCATTTACTTTTCGTGAATCCCTCAAAAAGCAAACGCGCATCGTAAAACCACAACCCAAACTATGAATCATCAAAACCGATCGTCCTTGCAAAAAATCAGTACCCCCCCCAAACAAACCTCTCTTAAAAAAAGAAAAAAAAGAAAAAAAAAACATAACTCCCCACGCGCGACAAGTGCGCATATACACGCGATATCGCATCTCGTATCCCCATTGTTGCTCGGGCAAAATTTATACCCGATCGTAATTCACGTTCCCCGCGGTGACTCTTCAAACATACGGTCATTCGCCGCGGCGAGGCTCGTCCCCCTTTTTCCAACATAAACACACGCTCGTACCGCGAGGCTGCGTACTATAAATCGGCAATCCCGACGCGCGAATCAATTGTGCGTGTTTCGTAATTTGCACGGCCGTTCCCCGCCAAGGTCGACGTATCGCGAGGTGCAGGTATATACGCGTATAGATAGCGATCGTGCGGTTTGCAGTATGAGGAAAACGATTATCAGGCGGAGAGCTCGTCATTATCGCGAAAAGCACTCGAGCGCCGGCGAGCCGGTGTCAAGAGCTTTGGGCTGGGACACGCAGCGAGGGATATAGGATGAGAAGCCGGGGGGTTATCGTTAAGGGGATTCTTTTGTCTTGGGGAAATCGGCGGGTTGATGTTTTCTGGATTGTGAGATGTTTTCGTCGGATGGTCGGGAGAGATGGTATAGGAGGGGAATGTAGATTGAGACGAGTTGTAATTTATGATAGTGGATGCGGTGTGGTGCGGCGCAAAGGGCTGAATAATTTATAAGCTTTAGAAATGTGTTTGAGTATAATATCTTTGAGTTTATGCGGCTGTATAGTTCGGTGGAAATAAAATAAGTGTAACAGTAAATTTTGCGCGCGCTTTTTCAACTCTTGTTTCAGATTGAATCTTCTCTAAGAGATAACGATTTTCAGGTGAGGGCGAGAAACCTGTTTACACTGTAAACTTTATTTATAGCGTTTAAAAACAGTACAAGACGCTTTAATAAGTGTTGCGCTGCTCTATGCTTTTAGCTTCTCGAAGAAATATATTACTTAAATTAAAGTGTTTTAATCGTTATATGATAATGTTCATAAAATGAAATTAAATAAAGTTTAATTCACACTAAAATTAAAATAATATAATCATAACGTCACGTCAACAACTACGCATTCACCACAAAAACCTATCCGAACCCCCATTTAACATCAAAACCGCCTAATTTATTAATATTCCCGTGTGCTGGCGATCCACCCCACCCCCACCTCCCAACCAAAAAAATCTACCATTAACTCAACCATTACATAACAATCATCCCTCACGCCAGACAACCCAACCTTATCACCGCGTCACATCGACGACAATTTTCCCCGGCCCGTAATAATCCGGCCTCAGCTCCGCGGATCGGCGAGCTGCATCGTCCAAGAGGCGCGCGGCCTTCGCCGCGGCGGCATTAACAGGAGCAAGAAAAGGCCCGGAGAGCGAGGAAGATGCGACTCGGGTGCAAAGATCCCTCAAGGCCGATCGAGGGCTTTGCGCTTCTTTCCCCCCCTGCCGCCGCGCGCTTCTTCTTCCCTTCGTTCTTGTTTTGCTAATGAGAGCTCATGCCTGCAGTGCTGCCGGTGCGCGAGAGATGGAAACCGGGAGAGAAAGAGATGGACTGCGAGAACAGGACCGAGACAGGAGCGGCTCTTCTTTATATATGCGCTGATGCTGGGCCTGTAGGTTGCGCTGACGTGAAAGCTGATGTGGAGCGGGCTTTAGAGCTGGGGAGATTGTGGGTTATCCGGGGTTTGTTGCTTTCTTGGGAATGGGGATTCTGGGTGTGAGTGGTTTTATTAGTGGGTGATTTTTTTTATGGGGTGGGAGTTAGTGGGTGGTGAGATTGGGAGATTGAGAGTGTTTTTGTATGGTAATTGATGGGTTTGGACGGTTGGAATAATAGAGATTAAATGGTTAAGGATTTATCAGGTGTTTGAGAAATTGTTAATTTTCTCAGGTACGATCTTTTGGTTAACTCTACAGTGCTAACTTGTATTCGATTAGACTGAAACAAAGTATATTTTTTATAAAATCTTTGTAAACTGTAACGTGCTATCGGATGATACCGACGAATTCCCAATTAAGTTACATTTCCGTTCATAGAATACAAAAATTTTATCGGAAACAATACTGGAAATTTCCCATTACTTTCTGATAAGCAATATTTAAAAGAGTCTTTAATTTAAAAGTTGTAATTAAATAATGGCGTACCTGAATACAATTCAGTGATCAATCAAATATTGAGAATCGAAGAGGGAATGATGCGCTCTTTCATTTGGAGAAACAATATCATAAAGAGGTAATAAATAAACATCTTGGAAATATATTTCATCAATTTGAATACAAGGAAACATTCTACAATAGATTCAAATCTCGGTTGAGTGATCACAATTTGTCAGTGTTTGTTTCGGTCGCATGTGAATTATACGATTTTTCATGTACATTTGGATTTACTTGTTCATTATATACTAACAACTAGCAATGTAGTAGACAAGACGTCCTTAGTTTAACGTACATAGTGACAGAATGGTCTGGCAGATTCAGTTTCAAATCTGACCCGAGGAAGTGAATTAAATTTTACGAAATATCGAGTTTACAATCCGAAAAATCATATTTTATATTTTTAAACTGAGTATTTTAATAAATTTTGGTTAATTTGATTATAAAGTAATTTTTTATTGACATACCTAACGAAAAATATTTTTTAATGAAAGATTCACGTGATTCTCACCTGAAACAAAAAAGAAAAATAATAATTAGTTTCTCAAACTAACATGACTTTTTATTACACATTATTTAATTTAATTTATTACATAAAAACTTTAAAAAATGAAGTAACGACTAGTGTATTAAAAATTACAGCGTATTTAGACAGCTGATAAAAATTTAGCAATTAAAAATAATCATGCATAAAACACTTCATAACTACTACAGCAAACACAAATATGCAGCATTAAAACAGAACTCGAAGACCATCAACGCCGCAAAAGGATCGAAAGAGCCGGAAATTTCATCCATACTCCCGAGCGTTTGACTCCCGATAAATACGGTAAGTTGACAGTTAAATCGACTCTTTAATTTCGCTAAGTGGTTAACCGGTATGCGGGCATTTCTTTGTGCATACGACGGCCAAGTCTTTGATGAATGAGCTAAGTTCTATAGGCAAGAGTTCGCAACTTGTAGGTTGTCTTGCCCGTAACAATACGCGATGTACCGTTTTCGCAAAGAATAATAAATAATAAGCGTCTATATATTCTTCTTCCTGTACGTTAAATTTGTTCCAGTCGTAATTATTTGATGGGCTGTTGGAGTTATCTTTTAGTGCTGGTAGTACTTTTTTTTATGAGAATAACGTTTCTTTTATGCATAGCATAGTCGATTTATTATGTATTTTTCAAATTTTTTAAGTCTTTTCTTCTTTCTTTTTCATTTTATTATATAGCAATTTTTTTAATTCGTTAGAATTATTAGAAAAAGAATAATGTCTCTTAAAAAGAAGACAATTGTTGATTTTCGCTTCGTCATTTTTTTGTTAGAATAGGCCATCGTTTCGTAACGTCCCTTTCCAATAAAAAATAACGACGTTATTAATGAACATAATGAAGCCAATGGCATCAGCATTCATTTGAGAAATACTTCAGCACATAACAACGCACAGTCAGACTTATCAAAAGTGTAACCTGCCATCAAATACTCCTAATAAAAATAATCCACAAATAATTACCATTCACTCTCACATGAATAAAAAACGAAAACATCTCCGCTTAGCATAAACATAAACAAACACCAAATCCTCCCAAATCCACCTCTCCCACACAATCTCACCCATCTAAATACCCTCCTGCAGAAAATCACGCAGCTGCCCTTCGTCGTCGCTCGGCCGTGACATATCGCACTCTGTCCCAGCCTTGCTGGGAACTCGCTCGGGCCTCGCGTAATTAGCGTCACTCATCGCTGCCGAAGACGAATGAACGCCGCCGCGCGACGACAAAAAGCCGCTGAAAATTCAGAGGGACGTTACAAGACGGCCGCCGCGCTCTGTTCTTTATTTTCGTGCGCGGGAATTTGTAAGCGCGGCCAATTGCCCCGTCGAGCTTTTTCAGGCCGCGAGCGGCTCCTCTGCTTTTGTTGTGTACGGACAAATGGACGAGCGCGCATTGTTAGTGTTGTAGCGGAAGGCATTTTTTGTGGGAGAGTATGTTTGAATGGGCGGCGTGGAATTTTGAATTTGTAATTTTGAGGTGGTTCGTGGTGTGGGTGGGATTGTTTTTGGATGGTTCGTAGGAATGAGGAGGTTTTTGTAGTTTCGGGAAAAATAAAAAGATGCGAGTATTTTTGAAAGGAAATATACTGAGGAACTGGTCGGTTTGACGTTGAGTTTGGTAAACGTGCGGTAATAGTTGATTATGAGATAATAAAGTATTGTTGTTAAATTTAGTTGAGGCGTCAAAATAAAAGATAAGATTTTTTCCTTGTTATTAAAATTGCATTCTTATTATCAGAATAAATTTTGATCAACGCCGTTCTGGAAGACGATAACTAAAGTATTCATGTGAACCCCGTTATTAATCGATACGATTCATTTTTTTTTTTTAACAATATAAGTCCATTCGATTTGTCATTCTTCATTGGCATTTGTAGGACAAAAAAGGTGCATTTTTATCTTCAAACATTTAAGCAAACTTTCCTCATAAAACAATTTTAATTAGTCATTGTTCAATATTGTGGTAACTGTCGCCTCGCGGTGAAGTCCCTCAAGTTCCAAAGATAAGCAATTCCGGGGTTCCACCTACTTTTGCCTGGATCAATTGTATGATCTCCAAGCGCCAATATTACGAGTATCTTCCTGTCATATCTTTTTGTTTTTCACCCCATCTTTCACTGTCGAAGATCGAAGATACCGGCAAAACAATACCTGCCGTTGGAGGATAAAAATAAAAACAATACACGCATGTAAGATTATTTTTGTGCGTAGATTATCTCGGTACCGCTAATCTCCAATAAATATCGATGCAGTCCTACGTCGCTTTTCACTGTATTCAATTGAGCGGGAGCGTCACAAGCACGAGTGCCTAATTAAGTAATATTAATTGTACGCTTAATATTGATAGTGAATTGGCGGTAATGTACCTGACAAGGAAACCGCATTTTCAGTTCCGATAATAAATGAAGGTTACTATTTGAATAAAGCGCTTGATGAATTAGTTGTATTTTTATTTTTAAGAATTTTCGAGTGCTGTTTCTTTTTTTTCAGGAAATCGGAAATTTCATTGATACGGAAAATGTAAATTTATCATTTGTAATAGAATCTACAATCGCTTAAATAGTGTTCTTCTCTTTTATTTAATTTAATAAGGTATAGAACGTTTACTGGAATTTCTTAACAATTGTTCATTGAAAATAGAATAAGTATTAATTTTGTAATGTGTTTAAAGGTGCAATAAGTGTCCAAATCAAATGAAGAAATTAACTATGTAAATTTTGTCGACTTTGAATTAAATTTACATCATGGACCCTAAATTAGATGACCGTGATATTAAAACCAAAAAACTAAAGCAGGCCTACTTTGCTGATGAGAAGATACAAATTCCTGACTCAGAAGACGTAAGTTAAAAGTCTCTATTTTTAATATTTATAAAAGAAAAATAAATTTACAAATAGAAATGTAATCATTGTCAGAATTTAAATTACCTGAAATTACTCTTTTAACAAAATCTCATTTATTAATAGTTATTTATTACAAAAAGAATAAAGTACTTAATTTAGTTTTCAAGTTAATATTAGAATCTAATTTAGCTAGTAGCATATGACTCGAATAATATTAAAAATGAAATGTATTAACTGAAATTGTACTATATGTAACCCCTCAAATTTATTCGAAAAATATTAATAATAATAAATAAATAAATAATAATAATAATAAATATTAATAAGTTAATATTAATAAATTATATTAATAACTTGCTATTTTACTAATAAGTAATATTTTTATTAGGATCATATTATGAAATATCAATTTTTGAAATTTGTTACTAGGTACATTTTTTCTAAAAATCATATAGATTTACTGTTAAATAAAATTGAAGTATTATTATTAAATAAAATTAATTATAATATTTAAAACATAATTAAATTTTTTTCAACTAACGAAATTTCTGACTTTTAAATTCGTTACACATGTTCTCTGTTTATTTTAATTTTTTCAATATTAGATTATTTTTCTTATTAATATGATTATTAAATTAATTAAACTTTATAATGATAAATAAAACGTTCAATTTTAAGTTTAGAAATTTTTTAAATTACTAATTACAATTATTATTAGTATTATAGTAAATCGACGGCTTTGAGTAGAAAAGGCTTATTCCTGTATACAAGACTAGAAGATATATCTTCTCTATTTGGAGCCGTCGAACTTTTAATACAAAAATAAAAACATTTTATTGCGTTTTGAATATTTATTAATTATTTCAAATTTGTCGAATGTTGCGTACGTTTTTACGTACAATTAAATGATGCGCATTTAAAAGGGAGATAGGCATTAACAGGATTAAGAATCTTTGATAATGTTTATCAGTCTTTAACGTTTTAATATTGGGAAATTACATCGTCAAAAATAATTAAAGAAATATATTATTTTACATAACCTTAACGTAAAATAGTTAACAGAATAATTAAAGTTTAATTTCATCAGCAATTGACGCAACATTTGTATAATCTAAAAATTTAAGTATGAACAATCTATTATATTATCTTTCCATATATGATCGACATAACTAACTTTTAATTTTGGTGTTGGTTCTAAATGAACACAAACATTTGTTATTCAATAGATTGTTGTGCAAAAACGTATATTATTCAAAAATATTTTTGAAAAAATATATATTGTTTTGAAATTAGCATTTAACTTTTTATTCATTTTTAAACTAAATTTTTAATTCTAATAATTTCAGAC
>JAPYZA010001355.1:0-21393 GCA_030522685.1 Eupelmus azureus | reverse complement strand
TTCATTCAGCTTTAGAAAACTATGGGCGTTCACTGGTCCAGGGTTTCTTATGTCTATAGCTTTCTTAGACCCTGGAAATATAGAATCTGATTTACAAGCTGGATCAATTGCACGATATCAGGTAGATATAATTTGTTGACTTTTGAATTATATTTTATTGCATACTTCGAAAACTTCTGTAATTTAAATTGATTTTTTATTTTACTTTTTACAAAAGAAGTAGCAATGATTTTATTGCCCTTATAGATAGCAATACTTTAAATTGAGAAATTTGAATAAAAATAAAGTGGTATTTTACAGCTACTATGGGTACTTCTAGGCGCTATTTGTCTCGGGCTGGTAATGCAAAGGCTAGCCGCGAGGCTCGGCGTCGTCAGTGGTCTGCATCTTGCCGAGATGTGTCATCGACAATTCAGGCCGATTCCTAGGATACTAATATGGATTATGACTGAAATTGCCATTATTGGCAGTGATATGCAGGAGGTTATAGGCACAGCTATAGCCTTGTACCTTTTGACAAGTAAATGGTAAATTTTTCAGTAACCACATTTCTCTTTAAGAAAGATATGTCTTAATATCAAATCCTTTAGATAAATGAGGAAAATAATTATAAACAGAAAAAAATAAGCCAGCAGAGCCTCATACCTCATTGACTATAAATTCATCACTTCTTAAAAATCTCTGAGCTTTCAAAATTATATAAAATTTTTTGCATAATGTCGATTTTTTTATTTTTTAAGTTTATCTTGGTAAATGGCAAATTTTTTAATTTAATTTCTAAAAAGTAATTAATGCAATATAAGTGTTATGAAACGTGATGCCTTCATAATTAATCTTTAGAAGATTTTGATGCATTATCTTTGTTTTATTGATAAATTAAATTCACTTCCTTTTTCCAATATTTTTCATCTCGTTTTACAGGCTTCCTCTATGGGCAGGTGTTGTCATTACAATCTTAGATACCTTTACTTTCCTATTCATAGATAAATATGGTCTAAGAAAACTGGAATTTCTTTTCGGATTCTTCATTACTGTCATGGCAGTATCATTTGGTTACGAGGTAAAATGCACAATTAATATTAAAAAAAATTCTGATTTTGTATTTATATTGATAATTATATTTTAAATTACAGTATATCGTGGCTGCACCTCCGCAAGATGAAGTCTTATACGGGATGTTCGTTCCATGGTGCAAAAATTGTGGTACAACTGCTCTTATTCAGGCTGTGGGAATCATTGGAGCTAATATACAACCGCATAACTTATATCTTCACAGTGCACTTGTTAAGGTATTAACAATTTTTTAATTTCTTGGCTACACTGCTTAGAATTTGGTAAATCTAATATTGCACATTTTACTTCCTTTCAGTCAAGAGACATTGACCGTAAAAAATCTAGTAGAGTGCGGGAAGCAAATATGTATTACTTCACAGAGGCATCCATTGCTTTGTTCGTTTCATTTTTGATTAATGTATTCGTTATGGCTGTATTTGCGCATGGGTTGTTTGGTAAAACAAACGCAGATGTGGTAAGTATTTCTGATATGTTAATAGAAAGATTTTTTTCACTTTTAAATAATCTTTTCAAATTAATTATCTTTTTTTGTAGTACGATATGTGCCTTGCAAATAATTTTACCCAAGGGACGGATGAGTTTATTGTAAGTATATTTAAGCGTTAGAGGATCCAATGCAGTAACAAACATTTATGGACATTTATTTTTTTTTTTTTAATAAACTTTCAATTTCCTAAAATTATTCATTCTTACTGTGAAAAAAACAATGCAAAAGAGAATAAGAGAATCAATATACATAAACTTATTGAAAAAAATGTCAAATTTCATTTTCGTCAACTAGACAGATTTAACATCTTCGTTTACCTAAAGATAGATAAAGCTCTAATATTCACTCCATCTCCATCTCTATTCCAGAACAACAACCAGACGTTCGACGCGGACCTTTACAAAGGCGGTGTATTCCTCGGCTGTCGATACGGCTTTGTTGCCCTGATAATTTGGGCCATCGGCATCCTGGCGGCTGGGCAATCGTCCACCATGACCGGAACCTACGCCGGCCAATTCGCCATGGAGGGCTTTCTGAATCTGCAGTGGCCACGCTGGAGGCGTGTCTTGCTAACTCGATCGATCGCCATCGTGCCCACATTCTTCGTTGCTTTCTACAGCAACATCGAGGATCTGACCGGTATGAACGACATCCTAAACGTTCTCATGAGTCTCATGCTGCCCTTTGCCGCTCTGCCGCTGATAGCATTTACCAGTAATTCCAACATTATGGGCGAGTTCAGGAATGGGATGTAAGCATTATTTTTTTAAGTGTATCATTCTGAAAGGGACTACAAGAAAGTGACATTTCGTTTTTCTTTCATCAAAATTGTATTTCACAGACATAATTGAACTTCGCCATCTTAAAACTAAATGTCAAAATGTCATGTTCTTACGTCTATCCGACAATATTTTCATCCTTCCATATATTGTCAGTTAATATTTGATATTTGAATTCATTTCTTTTTCTTTCAGATTTAATCGAATTTTCGCTACGTGTTTGGCAATATTCGTGATTTTTATCAATGTCTTCTTAGTATCACAAACCTTATCTGATGGTGTTGAAAATGAGATGGCTCACGTAACAGAAATAATAGTAGTCATTGCCATATTGGGAGTTCTATACTTAATTTTCTGTGTATATCTTTTAATATACCTCGGTATTGCAATGGGAGGAACTTCTCTCAACAACTGCTCGGTATGATTTTAATATATGATATTTGATCTCGCTTTGTCACACTTATGCCTGTATCTATAATTATTCTACCATTTCTTTTTAACAGTTTATCGAAAAGTATATTACTGGACCAACTTGTACGAATTTTGAGTTGAATAATGGAATTCAGCGATGAACGTAGTAAGAGACAATATTCTGGAAGCCATGATTACAAAGTTTTCGATCGTGAAGTTATTTATAATTTTATAGAATATTTATCAAGCGATATTTTTTATATAAAGAATGAAGATAAAGAACATGAATTGAATGATGTTTTTCTTTTCGAGTAGTATATACAGAAGAAAATTATAAAATTCAATCCATATGCAAGCTGAAAATTATTTTACTACTTTGCTAAAGAATTATTTAAGCAATATACGCACGTATTGTTAAATAAAAAAGCTCGCCATTTTTTAATGTTCATAAGATTCAAAAAATAAAAATAGCTTTTAAAAATTTTTATTATAATATTTATGTCATTTTGTAATGCATTTTAAGCAAAGGTTAAGTTTTTAACGTATGCTCCTATGAAGATATTAGCTTATTATATTATTTAATTGAATTTTTCATAAAAACGCTCAGAGATTGCAGCATTTTTAGTCACAGATTAAAGTTATTAAAATTAGCATTGTTATGAACGCACGTATTGTTACTTTTTGTATAGATAGTACAGCATATAATAAGTAGATAATAAATAATAAAATAAGTATTTTACTATTGCTGCTAAATAATTTTCAATTACAAAAGAAAAAGATTTTGTTCTCTCATAAATATTTTTTAGCTTCTCATAGATACAGCCCATCTTGTCGGAGTGACCTTAAATCCTAACAAATATTGAATTATTGTTGTATTTACAAATAGATAGAAATATAAGAATAATTTTAATATACATCTAATGTTTATACAAATCACGGCTTAAACTACTGTTTAAGAATATATGTATCACAGACTATTCTCGTTACCAGTAAAATAAGAATTAACTAAAAAAATAATTAAAAAAATTTATTAAGAAATTTTAAGAAAATTGTTTTATAATCTCAACTATGTAACTTTTATTATATAATTTGAATTGCTTAAATATAATTTCTGAAACTTGAATATAATTTTTTCTAATTTTCTGAAATTTCTTTTATTCTCATAAAAAACCTTTTCACATGCGTTTCCGATATTTTTATCGATTGAGGGTAAAGTCTTTATTTCATATCTTGTTTGTATTAAGATAAAAGCTTAGACAATGAATAAAAGAGTTGAGTCATAAAAATTTCATTTTTACATTTTTTATGGATAAATTAATTAAAAATAAATTCTTAAGCTTTGATGCCACTTTTGCTTTTTTCTCTGTTTAATTTTACCTTAAATTATAAAATTTACAAATTAAAGTGTAGCTTGAGAACTCCACCATTGATATAAAGTTTATCGTTACATATTAAATGTTGTATAGTCTATGCGTACGTATGTTATGACTGCATTTTATTTAACTACTCGAATTGATTTGTTTACGAGAAACTGAAACTGATCTTTTGACTGTAGCAAAAGTTACCAAAAAGGCACTTTTCTCTAATTTTTTTGGTGCTACAATCGCTACAATGTTAAAAGTTAGTATTTGATTTTAATCATTCACTAGTGCACCACAACTGTAATATTTTTAATTTATTTATCTGATACCAAGGGTGGAGCAAAAAACAATACATACTAAAAGCAATAATTATTACTAACGCTCACAAATAAAGGAAAATTTTCATTTTCAATCTGTAATCTTTAAGAAGGTTCTAATGATTTCTTACTCCTTTTAAGATTAAAACACTACTCTTAACTCCTCATTACAGCTTCTTTTTAAATGTACGCAAAATCACGCCAGGCACTTGCTATATTACAACTACCGAGAAATCCATATTACTCATACATCTTTTTTTACTTCTATACCACAAGATATACTCGAACGTGAAGCCACGGCCAACGAAGTAGGAGTAGTGCAGATTAGGTGCCGACTCTCGCCTTTTTCTCTCGCCAGCAGACCGTACGAGTTTTATAATGCGAGCGCGGGAGTCGCAATGAGATTATTAGAATGACGGTAATAAAGCGTTCGAATAAAGTGAGTACACGTGGGTTTATCGAGTGATTACCGAGGCTCACGTAGAGTTAGTATCTTGAGACTGTCAGATTAATTTCATACCTGAGAGACGTATGTGTACAATTACAGTATTTGGTGAAACCGTAGAATATTTTCTTTAGTAATTATTGTTTTCTTTATACGCGATATGTTTATTCAATATCTATTTTGGTGAATTATAGAAAATAGAAAAAATAGAGCGTAAAGTGCAGGTGATGTCATTTGATTAGATAATTAATAAATATGTGCAGAGAAGTGCTTTTGTTTTGATTTTAGTAGTATATAAATACATTTAAAAGGCAGTAATTTTTTTATATAATCAATTTAATCGATTTGAAACTTTGCAGTGACACAAATAGTTCCCCCTTGAATTCGTGTACATATACAGTTTTTTACTAGAATTTGCGGTGGCCAATTTTTTAATAGAGAATATTAGCAATCGGAGAGATTATTCAATTGGTTTTAAGTGAAATGAAGTATATTTAGTATTGCTTTATATATACATCAAATTTCATTTAAATACCATTATACTAAATCAAAGAAAATAAAATGTAATATTTTTGGGAAAGCACAGTGTTAATGAGTCAGTAGTTTACTTTATACTGTTAAATTCCATCATTAACTCATCTTAAAATGTCAAAAAATCACACGATCCTGCTCTTTCTCTTTAATTGGACCACATTTATAACGTTACTCGTCACGACATAATTCAATCGATAAATTCCAGGGAATCACAATGTAAAATTTTGCAAAATTTCCTCGTGTGAATCATTCGGAAGCATCGGCTCTTCCCGTCGACCAGATAAACTATTATGTTCCTCTCAGTCGCGGTGCAACTCTCGCTGCGATTGCAACGTCTACACTCGAGTCTGCGGCTCGTATTCGGGAATTCCGCATGGCGTCATTAGCTCGTGAGCCGGTGTTTTTGAACTTCCGCAAGATAGCCGGGAAGAAGAGTGATAGTTTAAAAAGTTTTAGTTGGTAGCGATCGTTTGACAGTGCATAGTTTTGTCGAAGGGTTGAGTTTGCGATGTGAAAGTTGAAGTGCGCCAACAGTGGTGTAAAAAATTTATTACGTTTTGTTTATTATATAGATTGTTGAAGATTTGCTTATGGAAAGACATGTATAGTACTAATTAAAAGAAAGATCAGTTTTTTTTGCTTGTTATGGAGCAAAGTTTATTATTTTTAAACAAATACGATTTTTTCAATAAGTGTTGAGTACTTTTTTTATTTTTACTAGAAACGACAATGTCAGATTAAATACAAAGAATATAATTAATGAAGAATATAAGGAATGAGTGTGTGGATATGCTTGAAGTAATTTAAATTCTATAGTCAAATTAGCAATAGATTAATGGATCAATTTATTGCTTTGAAAATTGATAATTTATGAAAAGTTATTTATTCTAGTGTATTATGCATTGAGGTTGTTTATTATTACAATATAATTATTATAATAACACAGATTATAAATAAGGTTTCTTGAAATTCGAAATCACGTGCAATATTTCTTATCATCATTGTAGTCATACTTAGTAATATTTTTATATATGCCGTGTCATTATTAGATAAATGACTCTTGATTTTTTGCATAGTGAATTGTAATAAAAATGTATCTTTCGCTCTCGACAAAATGATTTGAGTTATTTTCACATCTTTTCGAAAAATTAAAATTTTTATATTTGAATGAATTATAATTATAAAAACAATTAATATACAAAAAATCAACAAGAAATTATTGACTTACTTATTAAGACTATAACCTTATTTGAAGTCGTTATGTTATGCCGAGAACATAGACTTAAAATGCTGTCGAGATCTACATAAAAACCCGATTAGAAATGATTTTAAAATTTTGTATTATACAAAATAGAGGACAGTAAATTTATTTTGATTATATTAATTTCATTATTAAAATTTGATTTATATAAATAATAATTAAAAAGTCAAATTTTTTGTCTGAACAAGCTCGACAAGTAAAATTCTTATTAGTTTCCTATGAGAATAGTTATTTTTTTATAAATTTTTTAGTAAAAATTGACTGTAAATATAAAGATAAATTAATTTTAAACGATCTTAATGTTGAGAATTATCTATAAACAATTTCAACATGGTCATTTATTATCCTACTGATCAAAAATTTTCTTGAAATACACTCAAGAATAAAGAATAAAATTATTTTATTTTTATATTTTTTTTATTTCGATATAATTTATTATCAAGTTTTGTCGTAATGTTCGGGCAGACATTGGTGTCAGAGTGTGTCCTCATGAAAAAGCCCGTTGCGAGTGCAGATCCTGTCGGATTGGTGCATTTCGGAGAATGCCCCAAAAAGTTGATAATTCAATATATAATTAAAAAAAAGTAATCTTAGGAGCACCAGAGGTGCAGTTGAATCGTAAAACCTACACGATAATGCTATTCGCCGCGGCCATTATTAAAATTAGTTAATGCAGATCAATATTAATTCAAATTAATAAATACATTTCATATATTATATAAGAAAATAAAAATTTGCCTTATCGCACCAAAAATATAATTTTTTATTTAATAGGAACAACGCCTGTTAAAATTAAAAACGGATATTCAAAAAGGAATGGATTTATAAAACTTACATTAACGATCAATAATTTTCCCTTCCTCTGCAAGATTTATTGAATTTGATGATTATATCAAATAAACACTAGTTTTATATTAGTCTAATCTAACGAAGCACAATGGACGTAAAACCTACAAAGCAGGAAACTGGGCTCCTTAAATATCTTCTGGGTTCTTCAGATGATGAAGAAGACTTAAATAGTGATGAAAATAATAGTAAACCATTTACAAATGATGTTCCTGGTACAACACGAGACACTACTAGTACATCTGCTGTAAATGGAGGATCTAATGATAACTTGCAACATGAAAATAGTTCAATAGTCGATCCTACTGCTCAAGAAGACAATATTACTGCTACTGTTCCAGATAACAGACCCTTAATTGAGAGCGAAGAATATAATGTTCGGATTCCAACTACCCAAAGAAATAGCAATCCTCCTGTAGATACGTATTTCTCGGATGAAAGGATTCAAATTCCTGAAGTTGAAGATGTAAGCAGGCTTTTCTTCTATAAAGAAATACTATAAATTGCACATTGTTGCTTTGCATGAAAATTTTACAATATTGAACTACGAAGGAATCATTTTTCGGATATTATAAAATAGAATTTTTGTTTTAGAAAATATTTAGTTTTAGAAAATTATGGGCTTTTACAGGACCAGGTTTCCTAATGTCCATAGCTTTTTTAGATCCTGGAAATGTAGAGTCTGACTTACAAGCTGGAACTATTGCAAGATATAAGGTATGTATAACAGGTTAATTATTTTTTTTTCCACTGACGTAATAAATTAAATAAAGGATATCTGTTACGTTTATTAATACATAAATTGCTTGGAATACGCGTCATTGATTCGTTGAAAACTGATTAAATCTTGAAATGTTCAAATACAGAATGAACAACAACTTTATTTTCTATTTATACTTTTAAATTTTTCAAAACTCTAAGATCGCTCGATTTTACAAAAAAAAGTCATGAACAACATAGATTTCAACAACAATGATTGTATACATTTTATAAACACCAGACTACGCCTAAAAATCAACCTTAGACACAACTCGAATTTTATCCAGCCCCAGAATCGCAATTGCAATTTTCCTTTTTACCGTATAATAGCAAAAATCACCAGTTACAAAGTAGCTCAGTAGATCTCCAGTTAGAGCTCTCACAAGCACGTTGCATGTTACATTACAGTTACTATGGGTACTTTTGAGCGCGACTGTGCTGGGGCTGGTCATGCAGAGGCTGGCCGCGAGACTCGGTGTCGTCACAGGCCTACACTTAGCCGAGATGTGCCACAGGCAGTTCAATAGGGTGCCCAGGATACTATTGTGGATCATGACCGAAATTGCGATAATAGGCAGCGACATGCAGGAAGTCATCGGCACTGCCATTGCTCTGTATTTGTTGTCGAGCAAAATGTAAGTATCAATGATGGGTTTGATCAGAAGTGTAAGGATGAGGCCATCCATAGCTTTGGTTCAAAATTAATTTTCTATAATTTGATAATTGAACCATTGTTGCTGCAGCTTTTTATGTAAGATTATAAAATTAAACAAGCCTAAACTATTTATTTATAATATTGTTAGAAATAAATATTACAAATAAACTAGACAAATTTCAGACAAGTTCTAACTGATTAGATTACTTATTAATACAATAATTACTTATAAATAATTTTTATTTTTATTCAAAAATATACGAAATAATAAAATTTTTATTAATTAGATCAAATTTACATGAGTTTTTGTAATACAAGTTTTCTGAACAAGGAAAAATGAATCATTTTCCTAAACGAAATAATAAATCAGTTTCAAGCATGTAAAGATACGTCTAATGACATTTTATAGTCTATGATTTACATTATGATTAAGTAATCAAAGACAAAAAAAGTTATAAGAATTAAAGTTGTTCTATTGAAAAAGCAAAAAATTCCCAGACAACATATAAAGACGCATGACTAATTCCTTTTTTTATAAATAGGCCAGTAATCTATTCTAATGATTTATATGGTCCGTGTTAGTCTGTAAATAAAGACCTCGCATTATTTACATGGTCATCTAATAAATGAATCTTATTCATAGGCTTCCTATATGGGCTGGTGTCCTCATCACGATCTTGGACACTTTTACTTTTTTATTCTTAGATAAATATGGTCTGAGGAAACTAGAACTTTTGTTTGGTTTTTTCATAACCGTAATGGCTGTGACTTTTGGCTATGAGGTAATGCAAAGGAGAGCCTAATGCAATAAGATGGCTCAAGAAAAAATTTGTTCAAATAAAATGTTGTATGTTCACAGTATGTAGTGTCGGCGCCTCCGCAAGGAGAAATAATGAAGGGAATGTTTATACCCTGGTGCGAAGACTGTGATACGGAAGCATTGTTGCAAGCTGTGGGAATTATAGGCGCCAACATCCAACCGCATAATTTATATCTTCACAGCGCTCTTGTCAAAGTAAACGAAAACTTAGTGAAAAATAATAAATGAAGGCGTTGGAATTTTAAATTTAACGCTATTTTATTTTTTCTGTAAAATAATTTTGATTTTGCTTAAACAGTGGCCTTGTGCAGGAAGAAAATAATGAAATTTTGATTATGTTTTTTTAGTCTCGAGACATCGATCGCAGACAACCACACAAGGTTCGAGAGGCAAATAAATATTTTTTCACGGAGGCTGCGATTGCTCTCTTTATATCGTTTTTAATCAACTTATTTGTCATGGCTGTTTTTGCTTACGGTCTATTCAAAAAGACAAATTCAGACGTTGTGAGTATGCCTTAATTTTAATTTTTATATCGATTTTGATATCTTATATGTAATTAACAATAAAAGTAAACTGCCTTCCAGTACGAAATCTGTGCGAGCCATAATTTTACAATCGGAATGGAAATATTCAAAGTGAGTATATTCGAACTAAACATTCACCAATATTTTCACATTAACAAATAATGTCAGTATTTTAATTTTCACAATACTAATAGTGATGTTTACTAATATAAAAAAGACAACTGCAACTTATTTTGAATTGCTATTAATTTGCCCGATCGACCATAATTCTGACCAAACACATTGCCCAAACCAATAACTACCCAACCTCACTTAACAACAATTTCAATTCAGAACAACAGCGAGACATTCGCAGCCGACCTGTACAACGGCGGCGTCTTCCTCGGCTGTCAATTCGGCTTTGTCGCCATGATAATCTGGGCGATCGGTTTACTAGCCGCCGGGCAATCGTCCACCATGACCGGCACCTACGCCGGCCAGTTTGCCATGGAGGGCTTTTTGAATCTACAGTGGCCACGCTGGAAGCGAGTCCTGCTGACTCGTTCCATCGCCATCGTGCCGACCTTCTTCGTAGCTTTTTACACCAGCATCGATAAGATGACGGACATGAACGACATCCTCAATGTCCTCATGAGCCTCCAGCTGCCGTTTGCTGCTCTGCCGACTATCGCCTTTACCAGCAATGCTTACATCATGGGAGAGTTTAAGAATGGCATGTGAGTATTAATCTTTGTGGAAAATAGACCGAGAAATTGGATGTTCAATGGCAGAGAGGCGTTTGTAAGCCGAATGTGGCGAGACGTGTTTATAATACTTTTTAGATATTTGCAAATTTCTTTTTTATTTTCAATCAATACATTTGATGTATTTTTTATTGCAGATTCAACAAAGTTTTGTCTACGGTTTTGTCAATATTTGTCATTATAATAAATATTTATTTAGTATCATTGACACTTTCCGATGCGCTGAGCGGTGACCCTCCAAACATTCAAAAGTTAATAATAGCAGTTGTAGCGATATTAGGTGTCTTTTACGTAATCTTTTGTCTGTATCTTCTTATTTATCTGGCCATTGGAATGGGAGCAACTTGGCTGAATAAATTTCAGGTCAGTTACTTGTTTTACAATTATTTTATAAGAAATACTTTTGTGATTCTCTTTTTCTTATTACGACTTTTTTACATACAGTTTATTGCGAAATACGTGAGAGGACCTGTGGAAAGAAGTCTCGGAATAGAAAACCTTAACAGCGAGTGTCTTACGAACGAATAAGTATCTGCAGTACATTAAGAAAATTTTTACAAGATTTTTATAATAAAACGCGAAAATACTATTAAAATAAAAATGTTATTTTTTAATCAGAACTCGTCCTTTTTCACCCACCACTCAAGTCCCAATAAAAAAATCCTCACACAATCAAGCATTAAAATCAAAAAACACAACCAACCGCATCCGCCCAACCCACTCACCTCATCCCCAACCCACCTCCCCAAATCCCGTTCTCCACTCACCACGACGCCTCCATCACGTCTCGCGAATTCCTCTACCCATCTATATACGCGCGACGCGCGCGAAAGGGTCACCTCGGACGCAGGAAGTAACGGACTAGCCGGCCAAGGAAGGACGTCTACGCCGGATGATTTACATCTACGTGCGCATCCTCCCAAAGCCATAAGCAAAACTGCTGCGCGCGCTCGCGCGAATGAAATATTAATGGAGCCGGCAGGCAGGAGGAGGCCTTTATTATTACAAAGCCGAGAGGTAATAACCCATTGACGCGCCCGCGCGCTGAATTTATGAATGCGCGCGCACAAAGGATGTGCGTACTTCGGTGGCGCGAGCGGAAATTCAATAGCGGTTTCGAAGAGACGGATTACGGTTTGGGGAAGTCGCGAGGATGATTCGATGATTAGATTGCCGATGTGTTTGGTGCGGAGTGATTTGTGGGAGTCTAGACAAGTTGTTGTGGGTAAATAGATATTGAAAAGGGGGGAAAGCAGGTTTGAAGTGGCTCAACCCTTTCTTGAAGGGCAACGCCGGTGTCGAAGAGAGATAACGTTTCAGAATACTAACGTAGAGCCGAGGCATCGTTATATATGTTTATGACGATATGACTTGTAAGTTGCAACGTACAAAACGCACTTTATGCCATTTTAAATTAGCAGTGGGCTAACGTCGGGTTAAACCATTGCTATTTACAGTCTCGCTGATAATTCACTGCAAGTAACACACCCAGCTATTTATAAACAAAACCGACTTCACCGACTCTCCCCAATCTATAAATAACCCATCCGGCCATGCACCGTATTTAAAACCCACGACGCACTTAACGTCCCGTCGAATTACCCCCGCCGTACAAGTACCCTTCGAGACTCCTTAACAACGAAATAAAATTGCGCCATTAACCACGTAGTCAGTGTCAAACGCGAAAAGCCCACAGAACGAAAAGTACATGACTAATGCATACTCGCTTATATATAAGCACAAGAGAAAGAAGAAAATCCCGCGGGGCGTTGATTGTAAGCGTGCTTCAGGTCGGCCAACTGTTACGGTAATTACCCTGCCGTGAGGTGGAGGAAGAAGAAACGAGGTGCGCAGGGTAAAAGAACGCCGGACAAAGGAACTAACCTAAAGATGACAAGGAGGCGAGGAAAAACAATCGTTTGACAAAGGAACGCTTTTGATGGCGGTGTTGAGGGAATATTTTCTCACTGCGATTTAGTGGTACGAAAAAAGTAATTGACTTGCCGAGGGTGATTGGTAGGCTTCGGATTATATAGCGGAGGCGGTGCCGATGACGGTTCTATTCTTGAATTTGAGGAAAAATTTTCTATAGGTCGTTGAGGAGGGAGCAAGAACTAGAGATTTAACGGTGAAGCTGGAATTCTTGAAATTTAACTGTAGTTACCTTGAATTGTAGAAGAAAGTTTAGTTTAAGAAAGCATAATTTATAAATTCATGCGTATTTTTTGTTAAAATGCGTTTCTGTCTAGTCGAGAAATTCATTCATTTGTATGCGTAGCGCGTGGATACTAAAATTTTTCGCATATCTCAAGCTGTAATCACGTATGCACAATGCGTAAATTAATGTTATCATATAGCCATTCTTCGAAAGCCCGAAGCGGGGGCAGATAAATAAAAATGAAGTTGTGACTGAACTTTTTCGCGATAACTCGAGTCCGTTTGCGATAACATCACGCCTCTATAAAACTTGTTAAACACGCATCGCACTTATCTAACAAACCGAATCTCAAATTCTAAAAAACCTCAAATCATTATTTCCTGAAAAAAAGATCCTCCATCACTGTTGTCATCAACTGCACTCGAGTTTCATCACCCACGCAACCGCCCGCCTAACACTCGAACTAGACTAAACGTAACGGTCCGAGGCGATTGCCCCACATCGCAGCACTCCAGCTTCCCCCGCCGTCAAAACGTTATCACCGGTAGCAAAAAAAGCTCTACAACCGCAATGATTAATATCGAGCTCTGTCTGCTTCACGCTTCACCGGTCAGCCAGCGAGACTGAGGAAAGAAAAAAAAATCCACCTAATTGCGCGCGCGCGCTGGCAGAAGAGAAGAGCGAGATTTCAATCTTCGCGCCGCGGGGCCGAAGCGCTGCAGCGCGCCCCTCTAATCTATGGTACCGCGCGCAATTCCGTGCATGCGCGCGCGAGATGTTGGATTGGTTTTACTTCCGGTTGGAGCGTCAGGCGTGGATGCAACGCTTTGACATAAGGCGTCATAAGGAAGTGGGACGAGGTGTGTTGGCGCGCGGCGAGGAGACGCTTTTTGCATGGGAATCGTTTCTTTTGGAGTAGTTTTTAATGGTGCAATTATATTTTTTTGGTCGGTTTGTTGGGTAATTGTATGGGTCTGGAGGAATGTTTTACTCGAGATGTGTATCTTATCGTAGTGGATCTTAGAAATTTATTTTCTTAATAAATATAAAGCGGTTATTTTTATTTGAAATAAGTTGACAGCTAAGCATGACAAAGTTGCTTCTAACTTTTATGACACTAATTACTAACTACGCACGAACGTATTTTATTTTTAATAATTTAAAATTACACGAAATATCTATCTACGCTTCAAATTTAAAAAACTAGAAAATTAGTTTCTGTTGACAATTCAATTACATAATAGTACATGCAATAACATACAATCGTTCAGACAACTCTATTGCAAATAATTCTTAGAAAATAAAAAAATACACATATAAAATTTCACAAACACGTGTTAATTTTTCTCTATCAAACAACATTCACAAATAAGCGCGCGGTAAAATCACCTTGGACTGCGGCCAAATCCAAATGTTTATTAGAAACCCGACGAAGCCACCATCTGCAATCGATCCATTACCGCGTCATCATAATCGCCAATATTAATCGCGCCAACCGAAAGATCACATATCTCATTAAAAACCACTCATCCCACCGAATCTCCCAATAGAAACCCATCAGCCCAAAGAAAAAACCAGCGTCTCCAGATGCCGATAAAGCCTCTCCACGTGCGCGCAAAAAAGAAGCAATAACACGCAAAGTCTCACGCACGATTCATCCTTCAGATTAGCGGGTCCCAGTTATAGTGTAGAGCGGCCGCTCGCTTACAGTTTCAGTTTCTGCTCGACTGGATTCGAATTCTCCGGATGAATGGCGCATACGCGATCGATCCTGGCCTCTCTAACGGTCTCCCCTGGCTCTGGCCCCGTCTTTAAACATATATTTCTCCGGATTTTTTCCTTCTCCGCTTCCTCTTATTTCTGTTTCGCTTCCTTTTATGTTCCCTCTTCTTAAGCGCGTGGGTCTGTGTGTGTGTGTGTGCTTCGGGAGAAAAAGGGAGATTCAGTACCGAGTGGACTTTCTCAGAGAGGCAGAGTCGGGTGCGATTGTATATGAAAGCGGTCAGCTTGGGGCCTTATCGGTCGCTGTAAATAAGTCGTGACCCTGCTGTAGAGAAGTTTTAAATTGTTATTACAGTTATATATCGAGCGGTTTAAGTGGGGAGGCTTACCTTTGATGGTGTTTATGTAAGAGACCGTTTTTACATTTGTTTGATAAGATTATGGGTTGGTTGGCCAGATTTGGTGATTACAGAAAATGTTTTGCTTTTTAATGAAAGGATTGAAACGAAATGAATTGAAGAAGATAATTTAATTTTTGGTTGACTGAATGAGTTTTGTAATGAAAATTTAATCAAACAGACCGTTTTACTTTTTCAATTCGCAAACTCTAATTGGTTGCATTTAACAATTAGTTCTAACACCTGCAGCTGTAATTGCAGTTCCACCTAAACGGATTCCTGGAGGTCTTAGAAAAAGGATAATAAGATCCTGCCTGAGGAAATGAAAAACAAGAAGAGAGATTATAAGAGATGATAGGACAAACTAGTTCCAAGCAGGCAAAATTTATCTTCTGCGAATCGCATTAATCAGATTGTGAAATTAAAACTAATTCAATCGGCATAGACATTGAATTACGTGTTACAAAAAAATTGCTAGCAATTATAATTCGTATTACAGCATCATGACTGATTCCACTTTCGTAACAGCTTCTAATTGAGCCGGAATTTATGGAACTATCTCAGCATCATCACAGTTCATTGACATCTCTAAACATTAAATTCTCAAACAACTTCATAGCATTCCTAAGAAAACAAACTATTCCATTACACGTACTTGGTGACAATTAATTCAAATCCCGGACGCTCGATTAAATCCATCTTAAAAACCCATTCCCCCGGCTAATAAATTATCAGCGCCGTCTTAACGGCACTCTCTCGAAACGGCACATTAGAAAGAATCCAACTGCGTGGAATTCCCAATATATCCCAACGCA
The DNA here is from genome assembly GCA_030522685.1 of Eupelmus azureus. NCBI lineage: Eukaryota > Metazoa > Arthropoda > Insecta > Hymenoptera > Eupelmidae > Eupelmus > Eupelmus azureus. The sequence goes on along the minus strand of JAPYZA010001355.1, from coordinate 5,281 downwards.
GCTCCCACAGTCAGGCTTGTAAACAAACTACGCGTATACAACACGCTGCACTCGTATCTTATACGATCCTGCTATCTTCGTTATTCTCCCATCCGCTAGCTCTCCGGCCCATTTGAATTTACCGCGCGCACGCAAAAGCTACACTTCCGATTTAATCATTAAGCTCGCCGCGATAGTAATTAAATAATTACCCGGCGCGCACATTGAAATTATGCGAGAGCGGCGGGTTGCTTTTATTACTGGCTGTCTTTTTTTTTCTTATTGCCCGACTGGAGTGTAGTTCGATAGGATCAATGTGAGAATAGCGCCGAGCGATCTAATTTGAAGTTAAGGGAGATAAGCGGGTAATACGCGGTAATGCACGGTAATGAGGGATTCGGGAGATCTGTGTTTGATATTGTTTAGAGAGGTTTATAAATGGTGTGAGAGGGGTTAAAATGTATGATAGCGATAGTAGATTGAAATTAATTGAGAATTTTATCTTTGGAAATTTTCTTTAATATTATGATTTAAAGATTGGATGATATTGTAACTTTTTCGAGAGACCTTTAAAAACCAATTATAATGCGTTATAAATAAATCGGATCCATGTATATTATAATCACTGATGGGTAAAATTATACTATCTCTTGAAATTGGAAAGTGCAAATAGAATATAAATGATACACGCGTGTAAGTATACTAAGTAGTTAGGTGGAAGTATATATCTGTATGATTTTTGAAGAACTTTGTAAAGCACTAATTCTTATAAATAAGAACATTAAATCATTTATCGAAGTACCCAGTACTTAAAGTACTTGTACTCTACTATAAGTAATTATTATAAAAAGGAATTTTCAAAAGTATTCCCCATGGTTTTAATTATACTATAACGTTCAAATGCTGTACATTATATACAAATTTTAGAATTTTTTTCTTATGGGTGACTTTAACATTTATATTATAAATTTTACAAAATTAAAAAGACCAATTTCCTTTATGCCGCAACAGTCTCTTTTCATACCCACATATTCTGCGCACAACGAGCAGGTTTAACATAATAAGCAGCTATAGAATGCACCGTTCTGCTCGCGGAAAACGTCACGAAGACCCAGATTCAAGCTTGAAACTCGTGAAATCGCGTTATCCAAGCCTTTTGACCTCTCCCCCGTCACAATCCAAACCAGGCCATCAACCACAAAAAGCAGAAAACTCCGCGCTACTTCCAGCACAACGAGCCGCCTTCTTGCAAGAACAATGACCCCACCTACACATCCCACTCCACCTCCCGCACCCGATTTCCATAAACGATCACCTTCTCAAAACACCTACTTATAACACCGGACCAGCAGGTGCCGATTGCGCAATTAACGGCTCAATCGGCGCCGCCGCTAAGATCTCACAGATTTACCTTCTCTCGGGTTCACGAACTCTCAAGCGGCCTGATTATTATGTGCGCGCTCGCGAAGGTCAGGGACTTTGGAAGAGCGAGAGAGAGAGAGAGAGAGAGAGAGAAGTGCTAATTAGATGCGAGGAATTTTTAGTAGCGCTTGAAAGATGAGTAATGTCTGGCGGCGTTTTTTGTACAAGGAGGTGAGGAGGAAGGTGGGGAGGTGCTGGGATTGGGAACTCGGATGTGCGGGAAGGCGTTTTTATAATTCGCCGAAATGATGTAAGCTCGTTGGGTGAAGATCATGGTTAATGTTGTTGGGATTAAGGAGATGCTGATCACGAGGAAGTGGTGCGGATTTTAAGTGGTTTGTTGATTTTGTACACAGTTTTTTTTTTTTGTTATAATTTATACGACTTGTTTAGGAAGTATGGCATTTTCATTAGGAGTTCATTTTTATGAAAAACGTAGTTACGGGAACTGCTAAGCTTTTCCAAGGTTATCAGAGCCAGGATTTCCTCGATTTTGTTTATCAGCGTAAAAATGTTCATCAGTTTCCAAAACTGATTTATCACCGACTAAATATCCGTTTATCTCCAAACTCAAGTTCATACTCACAAATTATTCAGGAAAAGATCAACAACCAGCTCGTGTACCAACCTGAAACAAACAAGAAACACAAAAGCTCAGTAAACAAAGGCTCGAGCAACAAAACCCAAAGCAAACGTTAACATCATTCGCACACATCAACATTCCTGTACAACACCGGACCCCTCTTTTTTTCCTTAACAACCTCGCATAAAAGCTCTTTCTTCACCGGAGCACGCGCGTCGTACAGGTGCTTACCGCTATGTCTATACGTCGCACTGATTACATTGCCCCCCAACGTAAACGCCGCGAATATGGGGAATTTCTCTCGCGGGCTTTAGACAATATGGTTACATACGTGTGGGTACTGCTTTCTTTGAGATGAACCGACGGGCGCGCATCTAACGTTCTCGGCTCTGTATTTGGCGAGAGGAGGTTTTGCTGGCAGTTTATAAACGACGGCGATGATCTCGCGGCTAGGTAATGGCCGGCGCGTGCATAGATAAGGTACAAATTTTACGCTGCGCGTGCTTTATTTGCCGTGGACCGTGCGGTACTTGGGCGCGTGTTTTTCTAGCGAGAGTAGAGGTTTGTGGGATGGGTGGGTTTATTTTGAGGATTGCAGGTCTGATAGTGTTGTTGTGATGTGGGAAAAATAAATGATGTCGGGTTGTGACCGGAATGTTGTATTGTTTTTAGAAGATAAAATTGTTAATAAAAAAAATTAATTTTCTTTCCACTTTTAAAATCGATTTCGTCCAGATGTAAAAAATCTCAAAACTTCAACAAACGTTAATTCCTATAAAAAATCAAAATCAATTACCTCATCCACACAAACCCCCACAATCCCAACCTCCCCATCACTTGCGTACTATAAATCACAAACCCAACAACCCCACTCCCCCCACTCCAAAAGACACTGTAAAAGTCACGGCGCATAAATCTCCCATCATGCCCCAGTCATCAGCATCCGCGCCAAACAGCCGTCGTCACGTAATAATCTCCGCAATTTCCTGACGTGCGCGAGGCCTGGCTCATCAGCCATGGGCGCATTACTCGATAAGAAAAAAAGTGCGAGCGCGACTTTTCCGTCCTCGGCGTTCGCGCGTCCGTTGAACCTAACTGTCGCCCGAGCCATTGTCTATGTGCGCGCGCGCTCGTAGAGCGCTGACCGTCTACGGGTAAAAAGCCTGGAGTTCTTCATAATAATAATCGAAGCCGGCCTTCGGCGCTCGCGTCACGCGCGGTGAGGATCGTATAGACGGCGATGAGAATGGGACCTGCTGTTGTGTGCGAGTGTGATGAGAGAGGATATTTTGGGCTCGGGTGGTGAATATAGTAATGGATGAAGGTCGTGTGGTTATTGACGAGGTTTTATAGGAGGTTTATTGTGGAATTATTGTTGAGGATTTCTTTTGGGTTGATTTCGATCGCTTGCCTGCAGTATCTTTTATTATGATTACGTGATAATTTGAGGTAAATTGTGCAATAACTTTTAACACACCGTGAGCACAACTACGTTGTGATCTGTTGTAGACAATTTTATTTTTATTATGTGAAAAATGTAAATTATATTGACTTTTTGCAAATAAAACCTTATCTTACTTTTTTTTTAAATTTAGTTTTGTAAATTAGTAATTCTATATTACTTTTGTCTTCTTGTGTAAAAATTTGGGTAGGAGCTTGATAAGGAAAAATGTATAAGCAATTTACATATTGCTAAACTACATGAACAAAACAACTCCAAAGTAATATTTCTTTGATTTATTGAATAATGTACGACCAACATATTGCTTTGTTATAGTAGTTATATCGAAAATTTGGGTAGAATTATTTTATTAATGCCTCAAACACTGATTTTTGTGCATTTTTTATTTTTTACGAGTAATAAACTTTAATTTTGTATGCAACTTTGTATTTATCAAGTAAACAAGCACATTCAATCATTTCAAAAATTTTGTTATCATTTTAGTTGACTGTTTTTAAAGAAGAGACCGGAAAAGATAAGTCAGCCATTAAAAAGTGATTTATTTCAAGTCCAAACGGATAATGCGATGTTATCAAGCTAAATTTCTAGATATATTAAGTGCGTGGTATTTTCATTATACAGTACTCATAAAACGAAAACTGATTAAAATAACTTTATCGATAAGCGATTTTTATCTCAATAATACGTGCCATAATGTCTATTAAATGTTTGATGATATCACTTAACATTTTTTTTGAGTAACAAAAATATCCGTGACGGTAAAAAAGTACTAAAAAAAATTCCATCGAGCAGGCGTTGATTTTACAATTAACTCATCCGCAGCCCTATTTATTATTCACTCTGAGATCCCGAATTTTTTTCCAACAATAGAAGGCTATTAAATTATATATTTCTTCCGCGTGTCCGTCATTATTGACGCATATCGATAGGGCATTTGTATTCGTAAGTTGTTAGCAGATTCTGACCTTCGAAATTAATATTAGAGGTTTGTAAAGTACGAGACGCACCGTATAGACAAAGGGCATGGATTTTAAGTCTTCTTTATTGCGGCATTGAGTCAGACTGGCATCTAAGATGCCGGCTTTAAGTCAATGTTTGTTTTCCTTATTATCGCCTGGTCATCGCTGGTAGGCTCTGGGTTTTCACCTTTTTAAAGCCTTGTGATTAATTTAAAAAAAAAGTCACTTAGCGTTAGAATATTTATTTTAGTTTTTTTCTGAAAACTATAAATTTCAGTTAACTTTTATAACCGTTTGATTGCCGAGAATTCTGATTGATAGTATTACTCACGCGGCGTTTAACTAACATAAATAGTATAATGATAAATGGAGATAAGAATTAAATAAGTAATTCATTTTCCAGTCCCTTGAATTGATAATTATTTTTGTAAAAAAATTTGTAAATATTCAAATGCTAAATGCTTTTCCTATAAGTCTTCCATGCGTTCATGTGATAACCAGAGATATATCTATACAATGATTTTTGAAACAAAAATACGGAAAACAAGTTTTAATTTCAGGACGGTAATGTGGTACACCTTGATTGGATATAAACAATTTTTCAGTTACGTATCTACTATAAAGATCAAGTATTCGCATATAAAATTTTCCGATTCTTTTTATGATATCGAATAAGCGCGTTTATTTTGTTTACCTTCAATATTGTTATTGATTCTATAAAATGGAATATTTAATTGTTTGTTATTAAACTGTTATTTCTAAACCTATAATTAAATCAATTTTGTTCCCGTCCTAATCAAGAAGTAAAAGTGGAACAAGTCATGATTAAAACTAAAAACCAAAAAACAAATTTAAATTTTTCATTTATAGAAAATA
>JAPYZA010001354.1:0-41372 GCA_030522685.1 Eupelmus azureus | reverse complement strand
GAAGCAATGCTTAAAGTATATAAATTTTATATACTTTACACTCTTTTATCGCTACATTTTATCTATCCTACAAAAAACATATTACAAAAATTAATTAACTTAATCTTCTTTACTCTCGTGATCAAACCATTCGCTCCTCAGCCCGCAAAACCTCCCAAAAATCTAAAAGCAAACCACGCACTCCAAAAAGCTCGACCGTACTCATGGACCTCCAAACACAGCACCCAGACGGACAACTCGGCAAATGCCGATCCGCGTTATTCAGAAGCGCCGGCCGCTTTCATACGAAAGCCTCGGAGAATATTGGCCCGCCGACACTGACATGCACGCAGACATCGGGGGGCTACATCTGCCTCCGCGGCGCACAAAGGGACGTTGATTTCCGTCGATGAGAGCGGGGCTCGTTCGACTCTCGAGAGCTGGAATGCCAGAAGGGGGTGAAGGACAGCCGAGGATACCCAATCTCCGTGAAATGGGAATTTCGGAATAATATTTAGACGCGATTGAATTCGCGAGTGAAGGGAGTGCAAGTGGCTCGCGCGCTTTCTCTCCTTCCCTATCGCGCGCGAGCTTTCTTCGTTCGCTCGATAAACGACGACGATTTGTGTTAAAGGGCGCGTTTAATTTCGGGACATTGGTTTTTATGGCTCTCTGCGATTGTTTCGAGTTTTAAGATTCTCAGGCTTTTTACGGCGCGTGGCTTTGTCAGTCGCTATTTATGGGGAATGAAGATTTTATTCACTCTTTAAAATGGCTTTAGAAAATAGCGTCACCCCTCGTGTAGTTGGAAGTTGCAACTGAGTAGCTTGAGAAAGGAGCAAGCCAAGACTTTACGTGTTTATTGAAGTTTAAAATGTAACTTGAGCTCGAAGTTTTTATTAAAAATTATATTTTTCCAAAGGAATTTCTCAGCAGGCAGCTTCATTTATTTTTAACCAACAAGTTTAACGTTCAAAGAGCCATTCATGTGCAAGCTTCAAAAATACACGAGCTCTGCCTCTGAAGTCTCGAGCATTTAATAAGGCGAAGGAGGCGGAATATGCTCACTAAGTAATAATTAAAAGCAAGACATATTGCATGCACGAGGCTCAGTTTCAATAAAGCTCGAAAGCTCGTGTCCTGGCATATATACGCCTCGGTCTCTGTATACGAAAACTCTACATAAGCGACTCAAAGCTCTCTCCCTTTTCTATTATAAAAAGCACCGCATTCGTGCACGTCTCCGGCGTATACAATCTAGGTTCTTCATCCGAAAACTTGCATAGAAATCGGGAGCTTGCATGTTTATCCATTAAGTGACACGATGGTTATTGAAATTTGAAAGGATGCTTTTAAGAAAGATCGGAGTCGAAAGAATATTTCTTAAAGGTTTTGCTTTACGGATACAAACATTAAAGAATCATATTTTTATTTTTCTTTATTTCAAAATAAGTTACTTCTTGTAATTCAATAAAGGTCCAACGAAAGGTCAGGTAAATAAGTCTTTAGAACTATGAAACTATATTTCAAATTACTAAAAGTGTCGAAAGATTTATAACTAAATATAGACAAAATACTATTTTTATGTCCATTAATATAAATTTTACCAACTTCCTTTAAACTCCTTTAATTACAATCCGGCAACAGTCTATAATTCATGAAAACTATAAATCGCCTTACAAAGACCATAAGTTACACTGTATCAAGCATATCAATGATAAAATTCCACTTCTTTAACAATCATCTCCTTACGCCAAGATAATAGCTAATTTCGGTTTTGACATCTCTTTTAGTTATCCGGCGACATGAAACCCTACTGCATCTCTTCGTCGTGAGCTAAGCCAAGATTCTCGATTCAAAGAGAGAGAGAGAGAGTCTCTGCTCTCGGCCGGTCAGAATTCCGCGCGTGTCATATTGGCTAGGCGGCGGTAGCAGAACTAAATGAGGAAAGCTAGGCGATGCAGCCGCGTGCGCTCGCGGGCTAACCGCAGAAGCGAACTCGAGTTTGGCTATATTGAGTATCGGATCCGAATTGAAAGGGTTAGGGCGAGGCGATCCGCACAATCGTAGAGTTCCTACAGAAATGCTACTTGGGAAATAACTGGTTGTAATAGAAATTTTGCCAGACTGATCTGGAGCTTATTGAAATACGTTGCCTCATTATTCAATAATAATATTATCGGCCGGTGCACGAAGAATCGAGGATTTCAATTCCGGAATCAAATGTTTTCCCAAGAAATACAAAACTGTGAGGATAAGTTTCTTCAAGAGCGAGCCAATAAAAAGTTTAATCAAAATCCCGGCAACGGCGCCTCGAGAACGAATCCTCTGCAGGCGAGCGTCACCCCATTTGCCGAGATTCAATCTCCGATCAAAGAAAAGCCGAGCTAATTAACCGTCATTGATCCATTTAACCTCCAATCCGATCCGCAAACACTCCTCTCCCCCCCCCCCGCATTCCAACGAGCCCACACTCCACGATCTCCAGCGCGTGTTTTCTCAAGAAGCCCACCCCCGCAGTCTCCGGCTCTTCTCTCTCGCAAAAGAGAAGTGGGGATAGATGCCAGAGCGCGCGTGGATGTTCGACCGAGCGTCGAATTGCCTCGAGGGTCGAGGGGGCATCAGCGCAAGCTCGAGTATATTAATTTTCGAGTGAGCGAGGTTTGTGAGTCTGCGGGAATATCGGACTGGCTCGCGAGCGCATCGCTGCTGCCGGAGACGTTTAATGCGACGATGAATGCGCGCTTACTTGTTGATTCGATTGCTTTTGAGGCCGCGTGGCGGGATCTCGCCTGGAATTATTAATGCGGACTTTTTATTTGAGGGGTGGGTGGTACGGATGATTTGGCGGCAGTGTGGCGGACGCGGAAAAAGTCGAGCCGTTGAAGCTGTTTGGATTAAAGGGGATGAAGAGCAGAGCTACGAAAGTAATCGGCTTTGAAAGTCCTCGGCCATAATCGTATAAAACACGAGAAAGCTTTTAATTGAGCCGAACCTCAAATCCTTTTCGTGTACAGAATAGCAGAAAGTTGGGATTTTAAAGTTTTACGCTTTGTTACTTAGCATTACAGGGGGAATAAAGGCATTAACGCGTAGGCAGTTAAGAGATTTTCGTCGATGTACCATTTTTAAGTAGATTGTTCCGGGTATGGTAAGACACGATGCGTCAAAATATTAGACTGAAAGACGTCCTGGTATACACTGTTGCCTTCAGGTATATACGCGGCATACTCATGAAATATTTCAAGATCGCGAAGTACGCAGATATTCTCTTTAGACTTTTAATCAAAAACTTTTACCTCCGCTCTCCGGGCAGAAGTCCCAGGTGGTATTTAAAAGATGGAGATGATTCCGAATACGTTCGTTTTAAAAATTCAAACCACTTTTGACGCAAAAAAATTAGCTTTCTATGTGCGATACACTTCACTACAATACACTTTATCGATCTTTTTCCGGAAAATAGATCATACGTTTCTCAATTTATTAATTTTATAATCAGTTCAATGTTATGCTGTGTTAAATGCCATTTCATAAAAAAGTCATCGCCCAATCTTTCGTTCTAATTTAAAAAATCACCCAGGACAATAAGCCGTGTTGGATTAACCGGTAGCGTTAAATAGTCACCCTATCTCACACTCAAATCCCCGCGCTCTAGTGCAGCGGCATCCTCTTCAAAAGTACAGCCATTCGTGCGCCACATCTCGAACAATCGCGTGGATCAGTCGATGCTACGTGACACGCCTGCGCGATATCGCGACATTCTGAATCCTGGAGGCGTCTTTAAAGACACGACGCGTCGTTATACAGCGCCCAAGGGTGATTAAATTGGCCGTAGATATGCAGAAGACACTGACCCCTTTCTGGTGGTTTCGCTACGTGAGCTGGATGTTCAAAGCAAGTTATATTCACTGAGAGTACTAGTATGGAAGAGTGTTACGAGCTGTCAAGCTGTATTTGTTTCATGATTGGGTAATAAGAAATTTTTGTTTCCTGAAATTTTGTAAATATATTATGGTAACAAGCTAGAATTATAATTTTTTTTTCTTTTTTTTTTCATTTTTTTTAGGATCATAGCGCAAAAACATATTTGAATTTTAAATTACAAATATATTTTGCATTAAAATATAATTTGCAAATTCGACTTTATGGTCTAGAAAAAAATTTGTTCGTAGATGTTTGAACTTATGAAATTTAAATAAAAAAGTTGAAAAATGGTATACTGTAGGTGAACTGTAGGACAAAGAAAAAGTTTTCTATGTGTAAAATCCTTTCATAATTAAAGTTTCAATTTACAAGTTCTTAATCATACTTAAAATTTATTAAAAAATTTTTATTTCATAAATCGCAAACATGAAACTTAGTTAAAAATAAGCATAACAACTTTTTGCATATTAGTACATGGGTATAATTTTATCCATAATTTTTGAGTGAAAATGTATTTTTTAATTAATCAAATTTTTATGAAATGAAACAGTACTCAGTGTAAAATAATGCACACTATTTCAAGTACATACTTTTCTGAATTTAAAGAAACTGAAGAAAACCTTTCGCCTTTGCAACTTTAAGAACATACGTATTTTTATTTCTCTTTTTCTCCAGAAAAAGAAAGAGGCAATTGAGTGGCATCGTGTACATGCGGATAATATAATTATCTGACCTCCTTCTTTGATGCCCTTTTCTAGATCTCAGCGACAAATGGAATCACACTCGATGGAAAATTCGAGTGCAGTAAGTAAATAATTGAAGCTCTCGCTTTTAAACTTAATCTCATCGCACAAATGCGCACTTCCGCCTGCCTTGAATTTTTCGTTTAATCTTGCCGTCACTCTGCAAATTAATCTTCTTGATTAAGATGGTTTAATTTTTGTGAAACGTTTTAAACGAGCAAGTAAATTTTGCATTTGTATCCAGATTGCTGTATACTCAGGACGTTAATAAGTTTTTTTTATTTCTCGAGAAACTATTTTCCGACGTTCTAACCCACGTATTACTGCCAGAAAAATCCAATTTTTTCCCTAATACGTTTAATTAATTCAGCCATAGCCGACGAGATTTTAGAGCTTTTCTATTTTAAGACTGTGCCATTTCAGATAATCAGCATACCACCCAAACAGATAACATAAGTGCTATTCCTTTAGAATTTAAAACCACATAATATACTCGCTGAGCAGAAAATTATAATAATATTATACATTCTATTTCGTATTTTGATGGATCATTCCCTTACCCAGCATGCACGCATTCCACCCACCTCATAAATAATAAGTACCTCGTTTTCGTGTCGATGCTTTGTATACTGGTATTATACGAAGTAAAAATTCTTCCTGCGCGCACGTAAGCTCTTGCCTCTCGAAATTGAATTTACAGGCCCTTCGGACGTGCTGCGGCAATATCGTTTCTTCTCTCCGCGCTGATTACATTACAGATTTCCAAATGAAACGCAGCACGTAGCGCTCGTAAATATACATCGCGAATTTAGATTTTTTCTCCCTCGTCCTCCTCGGACGTTTTCCCCGGCGAGAGAAGGAAAAAACGAAGGTCCATTTCGCATCCTTGCCGGAAAAACATTTCCTTGAATTACCGAGAGCGTCGAAGGAGCCGCGAGGACGCGAGAATTTGCCTTCTATGCGAGTGGCGGGGCTATGAAAGTAAACGCGAGAGGGAAGATTGTTCGTCGTGGCTTCAGGAAAAAGTGGGTCGAGACGGCGGTTTTCTCCTGACGCTGCGCCTTGAGTGTGCGGCTTCTCTCTTTCTCGAATTTGTTTTGCAGGAAAGAACAGTAACGATTCGTTCAGGATGTAGTGTATACGGAAAACGCGAGTTATCGGGCGTGTTTTTCGCGCGTGCAAAGTTGGATTTTCTCGCATGGAAAATTCAATTCTGATGGGAATTGCCGCTGTGAGGTTACCGAGCTGTGGGTTGTTAGGTTTCTGGGCGAATCAATTTTTTAGAATGCTGGTTGTGTATTGTATTTCGCTGTATCTATGAAGCTACAAATAATTGTTTAAAATGTCTGAAAGTGACTATAAATTCAAGAAGTTTGTTAGAAGATAATGGCTTTATAAAGAATACACATAGCTTATACAAAAATAAAATGTATGCAAGAATAATTTTTTCTTTATAAAAGTGGAATATAATTTTCTTATCCAAGCATTACTTTTTTAGAGTGAATACAGTTATCATGAATTAAATTACACAAGTTTCCTAAAGTATTTCGAGCAGGTAAATTTTGTTTGTAAAATGCACATACAGAAAATATTTCAGAAACTTTGGCAACTCAATTATTTTTACATCTTATCATAAGCTTTAAATTCGATTTGCAGCAGTACAGCTTTCATTTCTGACATGCAATTACAACTTACAATAATCTTCCCAAAAAAAAAATCATCCTCCCAACACGCTCACCCTACCTCCTCCTCTAAAAAATCCTCATCCAAAGATCAAAAAAATCCCATCCCAGCCAACTCGCCGTCCCCCTCTAAAACTCCTTCTGCAAACTTTGAAAAAGTTTCCACTCCGCACACGCACACACACCAGCGCACTCCCACGCTCATTTTTCCCGGTAAAAAAGCGCTGGCGGGAATGTCGCGACGCGCAACGTCCCCGAGGGCCACTGACCAAGATACGCATCAGAGGGAAGCCGACGTCACGGGCGCTCTAAATCGCGCTTGGAGGCCCCCTAACTTCATAAGCGCGCTGTGCCCGAGAAGTCATCCGTGCCTCATCTCTCTCCCGTCTCTTGACCTCTCTCCGTTTTATTGTCTGTCCCCAGTCGGCGGCGATGAGTTTTTTTCTTTTCCGTTCGTGCCCTCTCGAACCCTTCTCGCGCTGTCCGCTTAGTCGGAGGATATTCCGGGAAGTAGGTGGAGTGTGAAAGAGACAGAGAGAGAGAGAGAGAGAGAGAGAGAGAGGAAGAGAGAGAAACATGACGCGTCAGCTGTTTTCTCGTGATTGGGAGGTTGAGGAGAGAAGAAATTAGGAGAGGGTATTATGCAGAGGATTATCGAAAGAAGCGTGGGCAGGTCGCTTTTGTGCTTGTGCTCTCGAGGCTTTCTCCGAAAAGAGGAGAGGATCGATGCTTCTGAGTAATGGCTTGATAGTCTTTGTCTATTGGGACACGTATTGCATTTTATAAGATTGGATTGGGATTAATAAGTCGGATATTTCTTTGAAGCTGGATCTTTTACGGTCCGGACATGGATAAAGTCTTGAACAAATTTGAAAAAGTTAATCATTTTCAAGATATTATATTTATAAATGTGTTGATTCGAAAGATGCATCGTCTGGTGAGATAATATATCCAATATTTTTATAAACTCCATTCACTGCCTTAAAATCAAATTCTAAAATTTTAATAGATATTAACTAATTTTATTGAAGAAGTTAATTCGATTTTAAAGTAACAAAATCACTTTCATACATTTAATAAAATTTCACCGTTATCGCATACACCACTACCATCTCTTTCTCTCTCCCTTCAACCCTATTCTAATGCCAAAAAAAAATCTTTACGCCTTGAAACCACTGTACATTTTTACGCGCTCTCCTCTCAAAAAATATTCCGCGCTCCCTTCCTTCCATCTAGCACATAATCGAGTTCTTTTTCTGCTCGCTTTTAACCCCCCAGAAATTTACACAACCCGTAAAAATAGACACTCGAAAGTGAAAGAGCAAACGTGGATGAATTTTCGCGCTTTGCTTTTATAATCCTGGCAAATGAATTTTCATGAATCCAGCCCAGCGCGTTCGGTGCTCTGATAATCGAAGACGAAAGTTAATTTCGGGCGGATTCGGTCCTCGCTTTATTTTCGTTTACCGCGCGGATTAGGGGCGAAGCTGTTTCGCGCGCGAAACTGCGGGGGTGTGGGTTTTAGGCGGCAATTTTACCGCTGTGTGAGTTTGGGAAAGGCGCGTACAGGCCTAATTGAATTAGAAAGGTAACGCGAAGACTGATGGGTGAGTATTAGACGCGGGTTGGTACCGTGAGCGAAAATCGGCTTAAATATAACTTTGGTGTGTTGAAATTTCTTTATCCATCGTATTTTCTTTATTATATTTGCTGCATTTACTTTAAATAATATTAGTAAAATATCAAGAGAAAACATTTAATAAAACTTTACGAATCAAAGAAAAATTTATGAACGAATGTTTATTCCAATAAAGTCCAAGCAGTAAGCCTCAAATAGAAAAAGATTTTCACATCCCCCTTCAATCTAAATAATGCAAACCAAATGGCGAAAAGATTGACCTACATATAGGGCGTCCTCTTTAAAAGCTCTTCAATTTTGAATTCCTCCCGTACATCCCATCCTCTTATCTTCAAACTGCTTTTCCGTACATACCCCGCCCAGACCCACGTACACGTCCGTAGACATCGCGCATCAAGCTCCGTCCGAGGAAAAAAAAACTAAGGAAACGACAGATTAGGGTTCACCCCAACGGGACGTAGATACATATCCTATACGAAGCCGCAAAAAGTTTCTTACTGCCGCACATAACCGTATATACCTGCTCGTCGAAACGAAAAGGAAAACAAGGATGTTAGAGGTAACTCCATTTCACGCCAGTTAGCGATACTTTTCCTTCCCGGAGCGGAGCGTGGAGAAAAAGAAAAGTAAGCCGACCGAGCAGGGAGTTGCTAATTTGGATTAGGGACCGAGTGTGTATACGACTGATCGTCGAAAGCTGTACTGTGTCCCTGCTCGGGATGCAGGTAGACACGACGATTAAGGAGGAACTACTGAAGAAATACTAAGAACTGCCTTGAAGAATATATAACAAGACGAAACTAGAACTACTTTACTAGTTGGAAATCTAAGATGGACTAATTCTTTTACACGGTTTACATGTACGTATATTTTGATAGACTAATTTGTTATATGTAGCACTATCATACACAGTATTAAAAATTATGTTTTCCTTTTGCAATTCAATTACAAAACGAAATATATAAATAGTGATCAGAAAAATAGTAAGCTCAATATTTAATTCCAAAGTATAGTATAATATTCGGAATAACGAGTTCAAAACGTTAGCACCATTTAGAAAAGTTCTTTAGATTTTAAAATTTAAACCGCGCTTGGAGAAAAAATGCTGTTTTCAAGATTTGAAACAGAAAGTTTCCCTTTAAACAGCGTGGATTTATCAAATGATTAAATGACTTATTGCCTTGTCTCGCTTGAGAAGACAATAACCACAATTATAACCAGTCGTTGTCGTTTCTTTCCCTAGGCAATTGCAAAAAACTGCGCAAATAAAATTTGTGGCAAGAAGCGTAGGCGGAATAATATTACACGAAATTATATCGTTTATTAGAATTAGCACATTTTGTCAAGGATTATTCATTTCTTAATTTCATGATTAAAATAAAAAACAATATAAAATATTTATTTACACACTATAAAAAATCTGAAAAAAATATAAGCAAACGAAAATACTTCTTATCAACTGCGTTGTTTACAAACTTCCCAGCATCTCTACACTTTTCTACGTCAACGCGCGATAGTCTCCCCGTGTGTGTATGTATAAAGGAAGAACGGCAAGATAAAAAAATTGCCACGGCCGCCACGTCGAAAGTTCTTGGGTCACAACTGTCAAATCTCCCACGTACTCACGTATAGAAGCAACGAACGTCTCGAAACTTTCCCTCCTGTTTTTCTGTCAGGTGTAAACGAACTTGATTTTTTGCCCTTTTCGTGACTTGATATCCTCAGGTATCGCCGTCTCTATACGGCTTAACGCTCAGAGGTAAATCCACATGATGAAAGAGATGGGTTAGATTGCGTTAATTATGGAAAGAAAAGGTTTTTGAGAGTACCTTTACGAAAGAGTTGTTTTTTATTCACAAAAGTTTTAATGTTTTACTGCAAAAAATATTTGAACGTTTATAATATATTAAAAAAGTATACTTTTCAAAAAGCAGATCTTTCCGTAACACAACAAAAAGTTGAAATTACAAAAATATTGCAATTCTTTAAAATTTTTACGTTTGTATACTTTCAATTTATCTTTTATTAATTAATATCTTATAAAATTTAAAATGTTAAGTTTATTAAAAATTTAGCACAGTTTAAAGTCACTTTTAATTTATTTTGATTCAATACTTGATATTTAATTAAAGGCATCAATCTTCTTATCAATTTAATACGTTTACTTCTTTTTCGATTGAACAAACTTTCCACAGGCATCAATCTTTATAAATTAAACAAACAAGTATTTCTAATAAAAATAGCTATTTTACACAATCTTTTACTTTAAAAGTAGCAGTAAAACTGTTTGCACATCATGGTTTCTTTCTATTAAGCGGACGAAAAAAAAAATCGGATTTCATTGAAGATCTGTAGCACGTAGACCGCTAAGGTTACCTTTTTTAATTGAAATTTCCGTAGGCTATTAAGGACCCACTGGCCGAGCAATTTTGCTCCACCACGTGGCTTCATTATTTTCTTAGAGCGCAGCGCGGGCAACATAGCTTGGCGTTAATTTACAAAGGCATGCTTCTTCTCACCGGCGAAGAGAGAGAGAGAGAGAGAGAGAGAGAGAGAGAGAGAGAGAAAGAGAGAGCAGGAGAGAAAGAAAGAGAAAAATAAAGAGAGCCTCCGGTTACATAACTAGGAATTTTAGTTGGAATTCTGAATGAAAAAAAATTATGTCAGCGAATGTACGTACTTGTTAAGGTAGTTAATTCTTCAAAAAATTTACTTAAAAAAAGATTTAGGAAAGATTTAAAAACTAAAAGCCAAAGTAAATTAAATAACAATATTTTGTTACATCAATAATACAGATTAATTTTAACATTTACTTTCTTTTTATCTTGTTGAATTTAACATAAAATATTTATTTATTAGTTTTGATTAAACTTATTTTGCCTTTACTAAGATATATAGGCGCACTTTAAAAAATATTTCTCCAAATGAACTTCAAATGGCAACGTAGTAGATTTTACCGTAAGCGCGAGGGACAGAATCATAGATCGACTCGTGTACCTTGGTTATGTTTCATAACAAAATTATAAAAATAACAACCAATCGAAAAAATATTTTTCACGGCGCGTGTATATTATTCTATCCCAATAGATCACTTATAAATACAAATTGCTCTATCTTTCATCATCATCCAATTACAGCGATTACTAATTAGTC
Source organism: Eupelmus azureus (assembly GCA_030522685.1). NCBI lineage: Eukaryota > Metazoa > Arthropoda > Insecta > Hymenoptera > Eupelmidae > Eupelmus > Eupelmus azureus. The sequence continues at coordinate 30,252 of JAPYZA010001354.1, read as the reverse complement.
CAAACAAGAGGAATTTGCATCGGAAGAAAATTTAGTCAGTTGAATTCATACACATCCCGGTGAATGGAATAAACAGAGGTTGTTTATCGTGATGACGCGTAACGAATGAAACGGCGTCGAGACGCTATATAGCGTATGTAGAGTAGAAGGAGCAACCGTTGCTGCCGCGAGAATTCTAATCTTGTCCTGTTATTTCGCGCGCATTTCTCCCGTTTAATTATCCGGCCCGCCTTCGCATGAGCTCCTGACGCCATATTTACAAGCTAAGGGAATTCCTGCCCCAAAATCTGTACCCCTTACGTGCGTTAGAACAGGCGAGCGGCTATTTTTAAACAAAATTAACTGCTGAATGTGTGTACGCGAGGCGGAAGTGACGTAAAGAATAATAGACAGATGGTTTGAAGAAGCGTACGGCGGACTGCGCGTTTTTTGTATTTATAGAAGAATGAGTGTGGTTTTAAGGTTTGTTTTACTGTGGGAATTCACGCGGCATCAGTTGGAATTCAAAATATTTTTGACTGTTTGGTAATATTTACGCTGTAAAGTTTTATTAGGATTTATTTTTAATTTTTTCCCGAGGATTATAACAAAACTACATTTTTATCAAAATTGAGTTCATGTCTTTCAGATTTTAGACATTTAAATATGTAATTTTCACAAAAAAAAAGAAAAAAAATGTAAACCTTAAAACCAATACAGTTAATATATTAACGAATATAAATTTTGTTAATTACTAAAAGTTTTAGAGTTCGATTCAAGTACGAAAATACTTTGATCGAAAATTCGTTTTACGCTTAACTTCGTTTAATACTCAAAATTTAGCACTAAAAATGAAATTTTGAAAGTTAATCAACTGCAATTTAATGTTTTATTATTATAGGCCGATGAAACACGATAATCAAAATTATGACATGAATTCACTGTTCCGGAAAAATGACGTAATAAAACACCATTTCAAATTTTCATGTGAGTATTTTACTATCGTTGCTATCCTAATAAAAGTAGTAAATAATTTTTTTATTGGTGGCTTACTGTTATCTTATTAACAGTATATGCTGATATAGTTTTAAATAATTTATTATTAAATTTTAATTTAGTAATTTATTAATTAATTTTTAAATCACATATGATGCTTAGTAAGTACCCACGGAGAAAATATACCAATTATGTACAATTTTGTTTAAGTTGAAAAACTTCGTAAAAGTAAAGCGCTGTTTAATTTTTTGTGGATAATGTTACGAGTTTCGTATAGATTTTTCCATCTACATTTTAATTAAAAATATTCAAAAGAGTTAAATTAATAAAATAAATCTGATACATTACGAATTCCATCCAATATCAACAGAATACTCAAGCGGTTTTTATTTCTAAAAAATAACGGAATTAGACACAAAAATCTATACGACGTCACCCTCGCTTAATTTCCAAAAAGAAAAAAAAAACATCAGCCCTCATACTCCCCTGGTATATATCATCAACCAGTTGAAAAATCATAGCGTTCCGAGAGCTCATTTGTCACCAGCCGCGCACGAAAGTGACTCCAACGCTAGTTTTCGATACCCACACATACGGCGTTTATATTTATGACGCGAGCGCGACGCGAAAGGAGGCATTCATCCTTTGCGCCTCGTTGTGTACACACGATCGACTCTTCCGAAGAGCTGAAAAAAGGAGGAAGAGGGCGAATCGATCGAACGACGAGGAGGAGAATTCGAGGAAGAGCCAGTTGAAGAGAGGGAACATAAAAGCTTCCGTGCAGCGGTAGTTTTCCGCGAGAGAGAGAGGCCATTTTTCAGGTGGAGGCGAAAAGTTGCTACGGCTAGGAGGCCAATAAATGGAGGAGGGAGAAAGAATCGCTTTGAATGTGCACTAGCTATGTGCATTGTCGGGTGTGACGTGCACTCACTTTTTTTTCGTGTGACTTTTGATTAACGGGCCGAATATAGAGGTTCAATGTTTTTTTTATAACTTAATTTTTCAATAATGGATCGTGTATTGATTTAAGATAGTATAATTTTAATACAATTTCATCACTGTAGTATGATTGTATTTCAAAAATAGCATAATTGATAGTATGTTAATATCGAATAATAATATATCGTAAAATATCAAAGTTTTATATTTAAAAAAAACTGGTAAATAAATATCTTTCCCTTTATTCCTAACTGTAAAAGAGTTATGAAAGTAGGACAATTAAATTTATTTTAAAAGGATTCCATTTATTGCGTAATAAGCCCTGATAATAAGACCCTTATCGATTTAAAAGAAATTTGATTTTCGATATTCGATGCCATAGTTCCGAGCTTCCCCTTTTTGATGAAACAGAGAAAATTATTAAAATTAAAAAGATTGACTGCCGAATAAAGATTTTTTTTTAATTGTAACACTGAAAACGTTTTAACCGCGACTTCCAATTTTTATGAAAGCTACAGAATTGGCGGTGGAGCATTGAAAATTTGCCTGTTTGTCGTCAGCATACGCAATTCGGCTCTTTTGTTTGGGATTTTTTACTTTGTTAATTATTTTCGAAGCATACCCGATTTAGCGCCCTTTTTATCTGTTTGTTTTCAAATATTGTTCCTGTCAATATAAATACTTATTTTACAGTTTTCGGGAAAATAATAACAACCTGATTTTTTGTAAATAACACGTGACGAATATTAAACATTTATATCATCATGTTGGTTGTGCTTTTCCACAGTATTAATAGTTTTTGATTGAATGAAAATTTAAAAGTACTGAAACATTCGAAAAGAATTTTAATTTACTGTCTTTATAATTACATATTTAATTGGTTTATTTATATATTGAAACTGATTGAAACTCGCGAGCTCGAGTATTTTAAAATCATTAATTACAATTTAAAATGATTTTAAAATACTTTCTCGGATCACTGACTATGTTACTTCGATTAAGCATTAACTGACCCAATTATTCGTTGCGAGTCTATCAGTCAGCGACTGTGGTAAATATAAGGTTAAATTTAGAATCGCAAACATCAATGTGCTGAAAGTTTTATCCTCTATTTTTAACCACACCTAATTATTATTAACAGTCGTTTCAGACATTTAAAACTGTTTTTAATCTTGTATGAATTCAGATTTATTTATATACGAAAGTCTTATTAAGTTTTCTAATGCCAAAAAAATAAAAAAATAAAAATAATAAACTTAGTGTTCTTAAATCTACTTTTTAAAGATGAAAAAATTTTATTTAATTTATACATTTCGAACATTGAATGTATAAAATAACACTGATTTTAATAAAAGTAATCTCCGTAGTATTTTCATTATTATTACTTTAAAAAAAAACATTGTAAAAATTATAATATTGATGAATAAAGCTATAATTTGTTTACGATTGTAGTATGATTTCTTATTTTCAATAGCCTATATTTTAGCTATACGTTGAATACTGATATTTTTGCAATATCGCATAAGAGATTGGATAGAGTGTGAATTTTCACTTAAATGCGATGGCATATATAGATTTTTTTATCAACGCAACAGGAATTTATTTATCGATAAAGTCATTTAAAATATCTTTAATATTAAAATTCTGAGAAAATTTTATATCAACAATATTATAGTGAATGTGGAGCTAAATACGATACTTATTATGCATATATTTTCAAATAATAAACAAAAGGTTTTGTAATTATTTCCATAGGCTTTTTTCCAAATATAAAATGATATTGATTATACGTACGTCATGTATGATATATTTTTTAACGAGTAGACAAGTCGATTTACAGATACATCCAGATAAAATTTAACATTTTCATTCAGAATTGGTAATTTACGGCACTAAATTATGATTGATATAAAATGTTGATTTAATCTGTTTATAAACAAAATATTGTATGTTGATTAAAATCAATAAAAATTTAAAAATTAGGCACAAGTAGGTAATTTAGTGCAATGTAAAAGTATGAATAAATATTTATACATAATTTATATATTTACCAAAACATGATCTGCTAAAATTAATGATAAGACATTTTTTTAAAGACAATCTGTGTTTGTACACTGTATAGCCTAAAGAAAAGTCTAAAAGTTTTTTCAGGAGCAATTTTAAAAGATTTTTAATTCTTTAATTCATTTTTCTAGTTTTAAAACTATACTACATTAAAAACAGAAAATTTTTTTAATTTATGCATTTACTTATTACATTTTAAAAAAACTAAGAAATGAAATAATTGAGTGCATGCGATACATATTTTTCTTAGTCCGAGCTTAAAAATGAGTCTTCGCAGATTTCTGTAACTTAATTTTTACTGAAGTTGTAGAACTTTATGAATTAAATAAAATACACTTTTGGCGGACAAAAGCAATTTACTAACAGTGTATACATTTAAAAGTTGTTTTTTCATGAATCTCATAAACTTTAAAAACGTTTTAATTTTCTCATTTTTATAAACTAGCTTAAGGAAAGAATATAATTTTCATGGTTTTCAAGTGAATCTCCAAACAAGCGGAAAGCTTTCTAAAGTTCCACATTTTCTAAAACACTGCGACGTAAAAATGCAAATTCAAATTGAAACGTCAATAGTAAGAAAGGGAAAACTCAGCTCAGCTTATTTCTTGGTCTTACCTCTTATTTCGCACGCAGAAAATGCCCCTGAAAGTCGGATGACACCGGAAAAATAGAACCTTGGTAGCAACGTTCTATGAACGACAATATCTTATAATGCCATTGATGGCGAAAAGCAAGGTCTAGATTCTATTTTACTCTTATAGAATGAATATTGCTTCTACATGCCTATTTAAAATTTCAAAATAGAATTAGCAGGTGTTGGCTTTGACATCATTTAAACAACGATTACAAAATAAAGCATCTCTTTAGCGTATCAAAGATTTAAAAAGCAAAATATGCTTTTTTAACAGAGAATGGTCTAGTAAGGCTTAGATTTTAACGCACACATGAATTACCCACATGATCACAAAGAGAAAAAAATGATTTCCTAAACCCCAAGGTTGCGGTTGGGTCAATCAAAGTTCTTCTTGCAGTTCTGGCGGTATAATTTCATTTTACAATATTGAAACGTATTTGAATATACCCACTAACGTTCTATATTTATTGACTGATTTAAATGATAAAACTAACTCAATGATTCGACAAAAGCAATCGAGAAATCAAATTAGTTTCACATTGAATTATTGCACCCCTAAATTTTCAGTTCACTACATACGCTTTCACTACTCCAAAACTAATTACTTTCGAACTATAGATTTCATGTATACTCTTCAACCCTCGCATTCTCCGCACCACCCCTCCCGCATCAAAATTCAGTGCACGCTTTAAGTTGCTCTATCGCTTCTCTCTCTGGACGATTGTTTTTTCCCCTCCCACCTGCATTTTTTTCGCGCTTAAATCTTACTCTAATTTGGATTCTATCGGGAATCGTGACTCCTTTCTCGTAAAAACAACCTCGAGAGTTTAATGGAAGGGAAAACGCCTCGTCGCGAATTTCGGATGCTAGGCGCAACCACCACCGCGAAGATATATTCCCTTCCCAGGATCTTTAGCCAAGGCCCCGTCGAAGCAAGTGAGATGGATCGCAATGCAAAGTTTTACTCTCTTCTCACCTAAACGTTGTTTGTTTACTGCAAGTTCACCGATTGACAGAACGATAGAGTACATCGCGCGTCGGACTAACGACCAAAAGTTGCCTCCAGCTAAATTTTTCCAACTCGTAATCCTGCTATAAACGACCTACGCATGTAGGAGGACCGACTTAGTAATAACACTGCGAGAATACTCACTACTGGTCATTCAACGCTAAACTAGTTAGGGAGTCTCTGCGTGATAACACGCAGGCGCGCTCGCGCAGAGCCGAGAGCTCGAACATTAATATTTCGTCAATTAATAGTTAACTCACTTGCTCCGCATCTTCGGGCCGCGTCATAATTAATGCGCGAGCGCGCAGAGAGCTCGCTGAAGGGTCGAAGAAGTCGCGCTCAACTCTCTATCTCCCCTGCCGCGCGCGCGCGAGGCAAAGTTGCCAGGCGGCCAATTTCGCGCAGAGCAGGCAACGAGATTCCCGCGTAAACTCGGGGATCCGCCCTCCGCGAAACACTCGGCCGAGAATCACTCGGGGAATTAGCCGTGATTGCGCGCCCGCTGAGATAGATAGCGAGTGTATCTCTTGCTTCCTCGTTTAGCTCTCATCATCAGCGGAGGTCAGTGCGCACTTGTGGTGGGCATAATCGCGGGGAGTTTGGAGATGAGCGGCTGCTTTGTCAGCAAGTTTTTAAGGGGTTGGAGTGAAAGTATCTCGAGATATTTTTTGTAAATCAAAGTGTTTGTATAAGTTTGTTCAGCTTTGAATTATGTTTGTTGGTTTATGAAAGTAAAAAGGGTGATAAAACAATAAGAATAATTCATCGCTGGGGATTAATGTAACCCAATTTTGACTAAAAGTTGAATATCGGCCGTTTTCGAGGGATTACTTATTTTATTCAAATTTAAGGTTATCCTGGTGATGAAACTCGTAAACTGTAAACTGTATTATAAGCCAGTTTTATGCGATTTCTTGTGAAGTTTTGATAATTAATATGACAATAAAATAAAATAAGAGCGTTTAACCGTCGCCCGTTCTTTTGATTTTAACTAAATCAATGCATCACGAATTTGCCATGTCACAATTTTTACTTCTTTATTCGATGTGATAGGGGTCCAAAAGTATTTAACTTTAAAATTCTATAATATCTGAGCTGTGAGAGCTCTTATAGTTTAAAGTTTATGAGTTTTGCTATCAGGAATGGCAATTTAAATTTGAATAAAAATAAATAATCCTTGACCTCATAATCTTCAACTTTTAACCAAAATCTATGTCTATACAGCGATTTTGAATGTCGGATATAGGAAGATATTTCCATCGCTACTTTAAAACCGAAGGATTTTAATCGAAGGCGATAAATTATAGAATGTAAGAATCAAAGAACAAAATAAGTACATAATCATGCTTTCATACTACGCAAAAGCTCACAAAGAGAATCTAAACAATCAAACCTTGGCGCGGAGAGCATGCAAAAGTATCGAGTGCCCAAGATAAAGAAATAAGAGAGGTCAGGAAAGATGTATATGCCCGCTGAAAAGGCTCACTTACACTCGTACAACAAACAGGGTGTGCAACACGTAGGTACATAACACGTATTTTCCCTTGCAGGATCAAAAACATCCACGAGTGAAGAGGGTAGGGGGCGAAAAACGCCAGTAGTACCTGCAGCTTTCTCTGCGTGTATCTGTATATATAGCTTTCCCCTTTCTTCCTTCTTTTACTTTGCCAGGCGCTTTCTTATCGTCCCGGTCGGCGCGGACTCTCCTTTGGCACTCGAGTCATGTACGAAAGACATTGGCTGCATGAAAGACGACGACTACTACGACGACGTATTTTTTCCTTGTTCCTCTTCCTCCTCAACGCGATAAGGCAAAAAATATATATGTACTCCGGTAAAGGTTTTGATAAATCTCTATAAAATATGCCCGGGCCGTATCCGCATGTATATATATCTAGCCCGAATAATAATAATTGACTATAGTGTAATATCCTCCCATCTGTCTCCGTCTCGTTCAGAGAGTCTCTGTATGTGGCCCCTTCTGTTGTGTGCTTTGCGCGACTTTGCACGAATCAGTCGCCTCCTATCAGTCTCCTCGGCTTAATCTAGTTTACTTCGTCTCGCGGCCCTCCATTAGGCGACCCGTCAGCTATCGAGCTCGTAAAAAGCTCGCGACGAAAATGCATTGACCTGTGCGAGTCTTGATGCGCGACTTTTTTTTCTTGTCTTCTCTCGTGAAGTTGGTATCTTGAAGGATCGGCTATTCCCAGTGGGTGTGAGTCGGCGCTTCAGAAGCTGAGAGTTTCAAAGTGGCTGGAAATTGAACGGGAGATATCAGCTCGTGTGAGGTGGCTCATGAGATCAATTATGATCGAGACTTGGTTTTTTGATCTTACTTTATTTTGCTGGGTGTTGTGTAAGTGGAAACACGAGGGTTGCAAGGGCGATGGAAAAGTAACCAGTTTTTAACTTACCGTTTGAATGAGCTGAGGGTTAAAAATTTTCTTGAAAAGATTTAGTACCATTATTTGATAACAATGCCTATGGTAGTGTCCATATCTTATTTAATAATATATATCGATATATGTTTTCAGTATACTTTAAAATCTAATAATGATTTTGCTGGGACATTCTCAATAGCAGTTTTCGATACCAGTGCGAAAAAGATGATTCTCTTAGTAGGTCAAGTTTACCGCACAAGCGACGCGAGGGTGAAAATCATCCAAGTCGAGAATAAATTTTTGCACATGCGTCTAATAATATTTTTAATACAGTTGACATTAAAAATTTTTTGCAGTGTGCGCAAAGTGTCAATTTATCAGAAAGTATACAAAAAGAGTTTTTACGCCTGAAAGACTTACAGACAAATGTTCATTCGTTAGAACAACTATAAACAGTAAGCTTATAAATTATTAAAACGGGACGATCCAGCAAATACTCGTTAAATCAATTTAAGGGATAAAAATATACCACCTTTGGCGAATCGCAAATCGGATTCCCGGAAAGGCATAAATCGCAGCCCCTTTGCGAAACATTTTTTGCGATAATGATACGCACTGCGTGTAATCAGTATCGCTAACGACTTTGCCCCCAACGGCTTATCGGCAATGTGCGCAAACACAGCGAAATCAGCGCGCACGCGCATATTTTCCGAAGCGTCGTTATATTATCTCGACAACGGAGGCAGCAAAAAAAAAAAAAAAAAAGCAGATACGAACTCCATAACACCGCGTTATTTCCATCTTACCGACGACGACTCTATCGAAACGTGTCATCTCTTATTTTACCGGGAATTGCAAGGCAAGAAGGGGAGGGGGGAGGAATAAAACGTAATACGCGCGAGATACGAGTCACTTTTTTATTCCTTTCTTATGGCTGACAGTTGGCAGTCTGCGTACAAGATTTTCCCTTGGCCGCAGTCAGTCTGTTACGATTGACGAGGAAAAAAAACAAGTTTGCGAAAATACGGGGTGAGAGGGAAAATAAGAGGAGTGGGCGGCCAGCTAGCCTAGCGTTGCCTAATCAAAGATTTTCGTGGATCGTTGAATTTGAATGTATAAGAAGGACGTGAGATCTAAGAAGCATTGGTGAAATTAGGTAATGGAAGAGTATGCTTTCATGGATTAAAAATTATTGGAATCCGAATTTGTTGTCATTTTGTGATTTAAACTGATTTGATTTGGTAACTTTGATGCTGAATTATAAAAAGTAAAAAATAACCTTTATAGAAGAAATGTTCTAAACTATTACTTGAGGTTTTGTGATTGTTGATTCATTGGATAGTATATGTTATCAATATTTAAAAATGTTTTTTTTTTTATTTACTAAAATTAAATACTTTTTTTTAAAATACACGTTTTAAAATAACTTTGACTGTTCAAAATTTACGTAGAATTATAAATTAATGAGAACTCTTAACTTACGTACAAGTTTGAAATTACAGCTAGTCAGAAGCTGTAACTTTACTCGAGTTTGAATTTCAGTACAAACCCAACTTTACGAGCTATTTAGTAATAAAATCACTTCAAATTTACTGAAAAACGTCTTACTGACATACATGAAAGGTTCCAAAGTACAAGATACATTTTCTCGAAAAAATAGATTGCTGGTACTAACTTACAATTAACTCTAAAAATCAGAATATAAATTTACATAAATAATATTAGAATAGTACAGAATGTATGAAAAACAAAGTTTTTAATTTGATATATTTCATATATTCAAAGTAAGCGTCACATACAAACAACGACCATCATCTCGATCTGCCACCTTAACCCAATAACATTTTTACGATCGATTCGTCAGCAAATCTCACTTCGAAATTTATGTCTCTACATTTATTAGGCTACATCACATCCACCTTCTAACACTTAAAATGCACGTCTCGACCCACTCGCGTAGGCACTTCTCTCGTCCAGCCATTACGCACTAGCCTTCGGCTACGGGCTCTTCATCTAGAATTACCCAGCACGCATTGCGTTCCTAATTGCTTCTCTTCCAACATGCGAAATTTTGCCATGGCCTACTACGCAAGCGCATAATTAGTGTGCGCAGGTGACCTCAAAGCGGTTGTAATCGGCACACAGACGCACGTGGATATCCAATAGACCGCGCTGGTCTCGCATTTCAAAGGGACTCGGATTTGTAGGCTTGCGGCTGATTTTTGCATTGATGATGAAAGATTCGGGGAGTGGGCGGGGGCATAATCAAAGGCTACTACGGCAGGATTGTAGGGCTGCGTGGGGGGTCAGAGGAACACGAGGGGCTTCTTTAAGTTGCGAGAGTGCGAGGCTCGATTGCCTGTGATAATACTGCGTAACAGTGTGTTTGGCTGCTAGCAAAGGGGATTAGTCGACGCAGCTTTTTTTAGAACGTTTGATTACACGGAAGAGGCGTGCTTTTTCTTGAATGGGAAATCGACTTGGAATGATTCCGTAAAATTGGATGCGGAGTTTGGGAGAGTGTTTCGGTTTGTAGTTTGCTAATGTTTGATCAATTCTGATTTTGTATACCGCAATTACGTGATATTAATTTCTATTTAAACTACTTAATGCAATATAAATAAACATTTTTGCATCATAAATTACCTTCATAAAATTTACAATCGACAAATACTTAAATACCCCCAAAGAAATAAATAAAAGCTCCATTCACAAGAAAATCATCCTAAGTGCGCAATACGCTCATAAATCTCAACCTCATTAAAATCCGAACTCACAAAGAAAGCCGGCTCTCGTCTCTTCCCCACGGCACGTAATTAAAATATCGGAAATCCAATCCACCTCGATAACCCGAGCCATCATCCGTGATCTCCAATATAAAAAGAGGACACTATTCCACGGAAAATCGAGATGGAAATCGATAGACTCGTGAATCTAAAAAAGTATATCCCTCAATTAAAAGCCCTTCGTATGCGTATCGATTGCTTACGCCGCGGGCCTGTAATTCGGTACATCTCATCTTTTTCTCCCCCCCCCCCCTTGGTTATACGCCTCTCCAGAGAGAAATCAAAAGCGCGCAGTTCCTCTGGGAGCGCGCGGGTAGCTTCCGTTTCGTCACGACGCGGCCAGTCCGAGTCTGGATTTATAATGCATCCGGGATGTGTGTACGACGGGAGTCGCTTTCCTCTTGCGCAGGATGAGATAAATCGAGCGAAACTTTAGAGGGGAAAGTCGAGTGGCTGCGAGAGGTGCGAAAGTACACAGAGTTGGTGAGGGGAGAGTTTTGTGGGGGCTGCTCCGTAGTTCTGTTTGCGAGATTGAGAGACAGTCGAGGATGAGGGAAGAGAGAATGGAAAAATAGAAAGGATTTTTCGATGTATTATCTTGCTTTTGTGCTGTGAAATAGAATTTTCAAGGAGAGTTTAGAATGTTTGTTCTTTGATGTTTTAAAAAAGTTTTTAGTCTTTACTAAATAGCACTATTTTTATATTAATAAACATTTTTATGAGTCACAAAAGTATATTCTTTGTACGCTAACAAGTTTTTGTCCATTAAAATTCTATCTATATTTATTATACCTGGTATACGTTAAGTATAAAGAAAATATTCATATTTAAATTATTTTTTGATGGAAACGTTTTATTTTAATATAATCATCGTGGAAATGTATTAAAATTTTTATTTCTATTATACATTTATTCATTTTTTTTTTTTTTTTTAAAATAAATTATTGATCCTTCTAAATTTCATTTTTCAATACAAAAATCTCCACCATTATTTTACACACGCAATAACCTTTCACGAAAAAATCAATAACATTGAAAATTATATAATCAAGTTATTCCTCTCTACGAAAACTATATATAAAGTAACATCATAAATGAAAATCTTTATTTAACTCGAAAAAGACTATCATAAAATTCAATAATTAAAAAAGTCTTTGTCCGCATCATTCTCGACTCTTAATAACGAATGTCCTTACTATCGCCATCCCAGGATCTCTGGGGTGCATCGGAATCTCCTCTATTTTCCGGTAATATCGTTCCCTGCTGATATAAGGGCTAGCTGCTGCGCGATACAGATATACACCCACCTAGGGATACGCTACTAGATATACTGGTAATGTGATTCTCCATGATGGACTTAGCAACGTAGCTGGAGCTCAATTCAATAACAGTACCCAAAGAAGCAAGCCAATGTGGAAAGAGACGCAACGCTGGACATTTTCCCCTAGTGTAGCACACGTACGTGTAGGATGTATATAGAATGAGCTGTCATTAACTTTCATCTACAGCAAGGATTGAATTGAATTTAGGAGAACGGCTTTGCTGCGTCATGACGGTATATCTATGTTGGAGGAATAAGAAGAGTTGGAAGATAATATCGTGATATTTATTCCTTTTTGCGAGTAAAATTATACTTGATCTTAAGAGGGTCAGCAAATATATATTTTTGCAGGTAGTAGATTTTTGAATTTTGTAGCGAAGAAACCTAGATTTTGAAATAAAAGGTAAATAAATATCGTAAGCTAAAGCTTTTATAATGGTACACAACTTTTATATATTTTAAAATTTTTATAAAAATGACACGTTGAATGTGTTTTGGAAGTAATTACTTATGCTGTTAAAATTTTTATCCAGATGACTATCGAAAAATTCTTTTGAATTATAAAAACTAAAAGCTTTATATCTGCATTGATAAAGATCTACATTGAATCCAATGTTCTCTTTCGCTTTAAATTTCATTAATTATTATTAACTAAAGGTTAATTAAATTTACATTTTTAAATACAGTTATAAATTATTTCTGGTAAGTAATTTTGCTTTGAGCTACCATATGTAATAATTTTAATTACATTTGAAAATTATTAATTTTATTATCATTATTATTGATACAGTAGATATTATATGCTCTTTGTACCTTTCCAAAAAATATTAAAATAAAAATTATATAAACTCCAAAAGTTAACTTCATTCAATACTTTTACTTTTGCCAAGTGAAATGTTTAAGGTTACGGATATTATTCTACAAAGCACAAGACCACCATTACCGAATTCTCCCGTAGAACTGCTTTACGCAGGCGAGATGCTTACGCGCATGGGGAGACGTGAAGCACGTTAATTTTACGAGAACAATAAGACTGTCGTACAAAATTCTCTTGGCGGTACCTTAATTAACGCTTGGAGGCGCAAAACGTGCGACGTACTGTGACTTTTCTAATGGCAAGTCGTCGAGAACTAATGTAAGATCGTTAAACTTTTAATTTATTCTGTCTATTTTATTCATTATTTCTTTTGAAAAAGTTTGAACTAATTGCTAGTTTTATTAGAAAGTTTGCAAAGATTATTTCGAAGTGGAAGAATAAATAAAAATAAAACTGGAGCGTAATCGTAAAGAGAAAACTAACAAGAGGAACTTTAAGTTCTTTAGTTTGTTTGGAGAGGATGTAATGATGAATTATTCGGAGTGGTTAACGTAAAGTTTTGTTTAGTTTAAGCTAAATTATGTATTTAACGCAATTCAATTTTGTCTTATTAATTTACATAAGCTATTTGAGAGCTTATTGTAGTTACGAATAATAATTTCCAATAATGTATTAATTTATATAATTAATAAAATTAATACTAAATTATAATAAAGATAATTTATTTTATTTATAAGCATAAGAAAAAGATTTTATATAGAATTCATATTTTGTTTTATAAAATTTTATATCCAGTTTAGCAAGCTAATGAAACGATGATCATTCAACGCTAATTATCATGACAAAGCTTTAATTGATTAGCCTCTCCATATTAAATACAGTATAATTATTATTTATTAATACACGCCTTATTACGGACAACACAGTCAACAGATTGTAAATGAAATTGCCATTTAATTAAACCCGGAATTAATCGCCTCTATTTTTCCGCAATGCACAAAACGACACCGATCACTTTCTCAATAATCCCATCGCCTCCGGTATGCTACAAATTCGTCCTGCCACAACCTATAACAATAAACCAAATTCTGCAATAGCTTTCGAAATTTTGGGAAACACGTCGACAGTCAGATCCGCGCGGATTATTATTTCGAGCTCTCGCTGGATTCGCTTCGAAGCGCGAGCTCGATTATCGCCGACGGCTGCCAGGCGCTATATGACGAACGGCACGCCGGCGTTCCGATAGTCAAAGCCGGGCCGAGCGGTCCGATAGAGACAAGAGAGCAGGATTTAATTCCTCGTCGGTCGAAAAAGCAAAAGGGTTTTCGAGAGAACGGGTAGCTAGAATTGAAAGTGAATTGCGGATGAGAATGAAATCATTGAGTGTATTTTTATCTTTTTTTTTTTTTGATCGAGTGGATCGGATATTGGGAAAAGTATATTGAACTGGATGATGAATCGTGCGTTTTTTCATTCTCTAATGCTGAGGAAATATTGGGTTTCTATCATAGCTATTATTCGGTAAATGCATAAAATGTTTCTATTTTTTTAAAAATCTCTGATAGATTTTCGGACTATATATTAAATTTGATTGTAAAATATCGAAAAGCGATAGCCTATATTATATTACTGATTCGATAATAGAGAATATAAGGATTTGTAAAGTATCACATAGATACTTGCCAGTTTCTATACCTAAATAAAAAAAGAATGTGTTTGCTAAAAAACTTCTCAAAAATCACAGCAAAATTTAATTATTAAAGGATACTTATTGAATTGAACTATCGAGACTTCCAATCCTCTTTTTTCCATCATATAATATCTTTCTTTACATACATACGTTCTGATTTTTTTATCTTATTAAAAATTAAGTAAGAAAATAATAGAGGTCTATAAATGTCTCGTAATGGCTTTTTTATTTACTTTCAGATGCTTTGAGAGTTTTATAAAAAGTGATAAAAATAAATAACATAGATAAGTGAACATTTCAAGTTTACGTTCCGCTTAATTAATGAGAAAAGCTTTTTCGTTTGATTGGTATATCTAATAAAAGATCCTTAGATAGCTAATTTGGTGAATTCTATTTAATAATGAAATTTTTTCAAAAGATTCTGAAGCGCAGAAACATACTTCTATCTTTACAAGTAAAGATAGTCTTATTAGTTGAATAAAAATAATTTTTTTTTCTTGATAAATTGAATTACTGAAAAGTTCTCTGGTAATCTGTGTAGTATTTGCATACGCATGGATTCGAACAAAAGTACTGCGATAGCTAATAATTTAGTCAAAGCATATCTCAACAATATGAAAGAGTTTCCAATTATTTATCAAACTTAAATTTTACTATTTTTGGAATATTCATATATGGCACCGATAAATATCTTTATAATTCATTTTTTAATATAAATCACGTATAAATAACAAGATTTAACGATTGAAAATCAATATCTCAAAAACGACAGAGCCCATTAAAAATTCAAACGTACAAACGCAAACATAACTTTTAATTTTTAATCAATTTTTCCGCATTATCCACAATCAAGCACACCCCTCAGCAAAGCCTCAGCCGTTATGCATGCGCCCCCGCTAATCAAGAATTCCGCGCGTCAGAAGAAACCTCGGCAGCGCTGCAGCACCGCAGAAACGCTGCTTCCTGCGACCGAGTAATATTCAATTTTCATGAAAGTTATCCGACCCGGCCTGCGTCTGTGTATGCACCGGCAGCGCCGTGATAGACAAGGGAAGCCTCGCAATTGCGTTACGCGGTCGCTGGGGCTCGTAAGTTGCCGCCAAGTGGGAGTTGGCAAACTTGTTCACGCACTGCAGCGGAGTGACTTATGGCTGGCGCTTGGTCCAATTTTCTTCGCCCGCGGGCCTCTGTCATAAATCCCGGGATCGGATGATGCATCGTTCGGGAGCTTCGGTTTGTGTCACAAGATTGGCCGCGTTTCGGGGGACGAAGAGAAAATTCACGGATGATAGAAGTGAAAGCGCGATATAAACTCTGGTGAACATCAGTAAAAGGTTGGAGTTGGAATTAAGATAAATGATGAGAAATTCAAAGAGACTATGACTATTAAATTATTTTATAAGCCAATATACCTGTTATTTATAAAATTGTATTTAACGAGTAAGAAATGTTAATAGATTATAAGCATATATTTTGTATACTACAGTTAAAACCAGTATGAAAGCAATTATAAATTGTGAAAGATTTCAAAGCAAAGAGTACAATGTGATTCACGGGAAAGTTAACTCTCAAAAGAGCTTGTACATAACTCACACTATCATCCGGAGCCTTTGCCTTGCATCCCTCTGTTTGAGAGTCGTACGTTGCAGTGTATCACACAAATGTAACAACCGCGCAAGTAAGAGGAATAAGAGCCGAAGAGAACGAGACTTGAACTATAGAACCGCGCACAAAGCGTCGCCGGTATATGAAGGAAAGTAAGAAGACGGAGGTAGAAAAAGAGTGGAGAAGGAGAAAAGAACAAACGTCGCTTTGACGCACTTGTGGGTGTAGATTCTCAATTACATCGAGATAAGACAAAGCGATTTACTGTCTGTTGCTCTTTTGTCGAGCTATTCTCCTTGTTTCTTTGTTCTTTTAAATATATCTTTAATTAGTTTATTCTTGCATTCGTTTTTCCTTTATATAGTGTCTTAAGTGATTTACGAAATTATTTAGTTGCAAGTATGTTGGTCAGTGGTTTTAAAATATGGAGGACATTTTAACTTATTATTTAAAAGCCAGTGCTTGTCATAATATGTAAAAAGGATTCATTTACTTAAAATGGATACTTTAAGTAAATAATTGACAAAAAACGTAGTTAATAAATTCATTTTGGACTGATTTATTAGACAGTATTTATGAAACACAAGAACTAGATGTATCATATTTAAAAAATCTTTACTTTTGTCTTAAAATTTTAAATAAGTCTTCTAAAATGTAATTCGCATACTCATGAAATTCCATATTTTTTATAACACTCTTGACCAACGCTCGGATATGTTTATAATTCAACCAGCATCATATAAGATAATGTAATTTAACTATTCAAAAAAATATTTGGTATAGTCTAGATATAAATACTTTAAAATTCATCACATTCATCATGGACCCGTTTGCGGCAACGTTTTTCCTCTAAGGTTCGACGTCAAAACAATGGGGTAAGCTAATTCGCCGCCAGCAAAACCACGCACGTAAGCCCAAACCTGCTCTTCAATTTCGAATCTTCCCGAAAAAATAGCCTCTCTCCTCTGCTTTCTCCATAATTCATGACCTTTCACATGTTTTTACTTATATCGCCGGTGAAAAAAGCTCGCCAGGGACCCCGTAGAGAGGAAAAGAAAAATGGATGGACAACCACCTCCCACACCGGCTAATGAAATGAAGTCCTGTCAGTTGGAGGCCTAGAGCTGCCGTATTTTCTACTTTTAGGCTGTCGCGCTCCTGTGCAGAGCGAATTCAATCGCTGTAGACTCGGCGGCTTTGTTATCCGTTGCGAGCCCCGCGTGAATATCGATGAGACAGCATCAGCCTCGACAAGTACTGATTTACATAAGTCCGAAGGGAGGGATCGTTGATGGAGCGGGTAGTTTGCCCTTTGAGAGATCAAACGTGTTTTAGCGAGCCGATCTGACGAATGGATCTATTGGTAAACAGGCTTTGTTGAAGGTTTAGAGCCACGTGTTATCTTTTTTCTTTTCAAGGGTTTAAAATATTTTATGAGAAGAAGAGGAAGAAGAACGGGATTTCTATTTCTATAAGAAGGATTTTTACAACAGCGACCAAAACCGAAAGTCAGTGACTTTTTGAGGTTTTATTAGAGGTGTGATAAAAACTGGTCTAGACTACGGTCTATATATTGCTTAAGCTTGTCTTGATTCCTACATGATGTCCAAGAGATATTATCCGTACAATATGTAGCTTATTTCTTTGTACACAACTTTTTTATTGTGAATGTTATAATTTACATTGAAATATAAATTATTATTTTTATTAAATTGAATATTATTAAGCACATTTTTCTAATTGCAAATTATTTCTAATAGTTACTATTTAATTGCAATAACAATATGTCGAGTACATAACTCTTTCAAATTGATACAAAATTCCGAATAGATTGACATAATTAATGGTCCTTATATTTTCACTTCTGGTGCAAATTTGGGAGTGGGGGCTTGGATGAGAGCTGAATAAGGAAACGATGATAATTCTCGAACTCAACTTCAAATTGTTATTTTTATACGCAATGACTAAAAATATTATTTAAAAAATAATTTAAGTTTTAAAAAAATTTTCACACTGAAGAAGTTAATTAATATTTTAATTCATAAAAATTGTCTTAACTTTTATACACACTAGTTTAATAAAATTTGCAATTTAAATTTAACATTCAACTAAATATGTTGCTTGCACCTATTTAGTTGCTATTCGCCTACTAATGCCGTAATTGCACGTTCCGAAAAATTGAAAAAAATGCATCACACTTACACAACGATCCCACACTTTCTTTCCATTTCACATTTTCTTTTACATAATCGCGCACGCATATTATGTGTATAATACACGTTTCATTCCCCTTCTTCCGGAATGTTTAGAAGTGCGATTATATTCGAAATGATCCTAATTAATGAAAAGAGCCAGTTGAGAGGCTGAATGCAACGCACGTGTGTCTATGTGCGAGCGCGGTACTCACACGTGACCTCGATTCCGCTCGGCCATCCAATTAGTCGGCACAATGGTGAGTCGTCGCTTGAAACGTGACGTTATTACGTTACAGGAGCTCTAGCCCTCCTTTCCTACACCGCCTCCTGGCGTGCTGCATTTAAGCGTTTGTATGAGAATCGACACGCAAATATCGACGCATTTCTTGGACCATGATTGCCTTTCTCGCAAGGATTTGTGCCTATAATGAATTTGATAGATTTATGAGTTGGAAATACATCAATGGTGCTCATAAGGGAATCGTTAGGGAGCTAGGCACTGCATGAATGGTTGGGCGGAACTATGTTTGTTTTGTTGTTAGATAGGCCTATTTTTCATCTTTCAAGAAAAAAAATAAGCCATTTCTAAAATAGAGAAAATCAGTGTTTTTATTTTTCACATTTTCAGGGTCTAAAGGGAGAAATGCCCACAAATTAAAAACTCTCATCTGATAAAGCAAATTTTCTGGTGCCCGTTTTCCTCTTTCCAGGTTTCCTTAAATTATTTTTTTTTAATGTCCAAGCAGTTTTTTGGTTAAAGTAAAAGAAGCATAATTTTAATAAAATAGAATTATTCCCTTGACACAATGTTTTTTTGAGGAAGAGATCCGAAGGGAAGTTTGTAGAAAATAGGAGCTTAGAAAGATCAAAATAGATCGTTACTAGTATTTGCTTGATTTCTGATCATAAGAGTAACTAACAAGAAAACCATGAAGGATGCGGATCATGTATTGTGCTGAAACTGTTCCAGGGCTATCTTTAGTTGAAATAAAAAGAACCGTTTCTTAGGAGTTTTATAAGTAGGCCTAAAAACTCGACGAATAAAGAATTTTTAGTATTATTTTAAGAAAAATAGCTTCTACATAAAATATATTGTAATTACTATAAAAACATCATCATAGTGTTATTATTATTTTTAATAGTTAGGAAGAAGATAAACATATAATATTGCATTTAACCTGTGTTTTAACAGCTTTAGTTCATCAAACTTATTTGATAGCTCATAAATTTCTTCAACGTAAAGAGAGTTTCAAATAAGTAAACAACTTTCACATCTCTTTTAATAAAAATAAATCCGATTTCGTGGACCACCAAAACGCAACTAATCTCATCGAGCAAACAACCAACCTAAATTCCTCCAAATAAGTAAACACTGTCATTGCCCAATCAAAACTTAGTTTACTTAATGATCCTTTTGAGCTGTTAATTCCCCTTTCCATTAAAGAATTCAAGATGCTGTAGTACGTAAAATCTTTGACCATCGGAATTTCTTTATCCTGCTACCGAATGATAGGCGTAGCCAGGAGACGTAGTAAAAGAAAAAACGGGCAGCAATTAGATCGCGCAAACACACGGGATTCAATTTGAAGTCTCGTATTTGCGGAGCAAGAGAAATTACCCATGCGATGTCTCTTGGTGTATACGAAGTCGCCCACGAGCTACCCTGTCATTGCGCTTCTCTATATAAGCGAAGTCTTTTCAGGGGGGTGGGGTAATGAAAAAAAAGGAGAGGGGATTGCCGAAACGATCAAAGGGCGAGAAGAAAGCGAAAGAGAGATACTCAATGTCGCTCGTTAGGTGAGGGGGAGATTGAATGATATAGAAGAGTGCGAGATTAGCTCTCTGCGAGGCGTCGTAATGTCGCCAAGTTACATGCGGAAAAGGCTGATGTTAACTGAAAGTTATACGGGTATAAGGGTTTTTGTGGACCGCCGAATATGGTAACGTTGCCTTTTCTGAGTGGCAGATTTTGCTTGGGTTACATTCAATTTAAGAACCCACAAGGATTTTTTTCGAATAAGTAAAGCATTCTTGACTACGAAGGGTATGATGGATGTCTTGAATATGATCATGATATACGGGAATAATGTGGTGGCACACCTTTACATGAGATTTGGAAGGAAAAAAAGGAAGGGAAAAGGAATACTTGAAAGAGCAAATTTTTCGCTTGAATATTCATAAGTTACATAAATATACATGAATATATGAACTTGACCTTTCTCGGTGAAAAGAAATCTGGCATGATCTGGTTAATGCTTAAGGATATATATAATAGGCCCAACTTGACCTATATCTACTTGTGTACTTAAAATCAAGAGATACAGCATTTATTAAATCACAATATTTTTTATACGATAATAATGCAAACTTTTTCATTCTAAATTTTTTCTGAAGGTCCTTGTGCTCTCCTACTAGCAAAATATAGAGTACCAGGCTTTTTTCTTGACATTGATAAGACAATATTCACACAGCCTATTCAGCTTACAAACACTATATCCTCTGCATGACATCGTAGGGACAGAACGGAAAAAAAGCGTGAAGATAATCTATATATAATAACCCTCAGCGATGAGACGTAATCACCAGTTGTTACTCCCACAGAGGATAAATGCCGAAACTGCGCATTGGCCAATCCCGACTCGTACACGGAAATTGATGGGATCGAGCGATAATGAGTAGTCCTATCCAAGGGATATTTTTATTTACTCTCGCGATAATCTATTTTTGGGATAGAGCACCCATTCACCCTACTTTGGTTAATCGACAATGTTGACTTTTGTTTTTCCACTCATTTATCTTTATTATTTGCCTCCAAACTCGAGTCCCATGCACCTTTTCAAGATGTAATTGAAAATGGTAAAGTTTTGACTGAAGCCCTTAAAGATGCGCGTCACCGAAGCGAGAATCAATTAGAGTGGATTTCGTAGAAATGCATTGCAAAACTTACCAGGCTTCCAATAAGCATTCATTTTTCATTGTTCAACGGCGCTCTGTTTCGTTGGTAAAACTTGTTACATTAAAGCAAAGCTTACGCAAAGTTTTAATCACGACTGTTCGCAGAACAAATGTGTCTGAAAACACTTTTTGGTTTCCGATGCAATTATTTCAGTTTACATCGCGCGCAACCTTGGGCAGTATCTATAATTGGATGCCCCGTTTTTGCTTCGTCTGCATTTCAATGCATAATAGGGATAGTTCGAGCATTTGTCGTTCTCATTACCATGCACGCAGGTGTATATGAAACTTATCTCTCTTGACAAATAGTAAGCAATATTTCTCTTTTTTATCAGAACTTTGGATTAATTACTCTTCCGCTCCATTTATATTCTGAATTAAAATTCCATGATAATCCTAGAATAAAAAATGTGCTTCCGAATTAAAAATACCTCCTATCACTCCTATACGTATAATCATTTCCGAATCCCATGATATCCAAAATAGGATTTCACATCCCTTTAATTAATCGATAGGTATGCGTTTACCGAAATGCCCTGTCGGCGGGCCATTTCACGCGGCGTTAAAGTCTCATTTGAGAGATATTCTATTAGCCGATTAGCCGGACGAAACGCGAGGGCGCATTTACGTACCTCGTAACTTACGGCAGTTTGCACGCTTAAGTCCCTCGTACAGAGTTGACCCCAGCCAGCGCGGTCACCAGTCGTTCGTAATACCGCTATGCGCCCGACTACTAAAAAGAGAGAGACAGAAAGACCGGCTTATCGCGATAAACATGAAGTCGACTTCCGACTGGGCTTTCGTCGAGTCGAGATGGCGATCGTTTGAGTCTTGTTTTGTTGATAAAGGCATATGGTTCGCGTGTGAAGATCATGATTTTCCGTAGTGGAATTTATAATGAGAATAATTAATTACTCATATCTGAGAGACATAAACCCAGTGGTTGACACGGCACTGCTAAATTAGCTCGGTCCTCATTTGCTATATAGGAACTCAAAGTGCGCCATCAAGCATCATCCCCAACCAATCAACGTCACACCCCCATCCAAACATCAAACATCTCCGAGCGCCAAATCAGAGCCCCCAAACAATGCTCATCCAGAAGCAGAAAACGCAAACAGCCGCGGCGCAGCCAACAAGTGCGTATATCAAAACGAGACAGCGCGCAGCCGATCCATGCATATATACGCAGGATATGTATACGCGGGCGTATGTCGTTTTGCATAATCCCACGCGCGCACGAGCTCCCCGATGATTTATCAACGTCCTCTCTCTCTCCCTCGCCGAGCAGCGCGCGCGACTTTGGCTCGCGCTCTCGCCTACGCCGCTTCCACCTGTTGATTTCGTCGCGCACGCGGGCGTCTTTCGCGCTGGGGTAAAAGACGCGTGTAAGTTTCTGAACTACCCCCTCGGCCTGTTCGTGTGCGTATTATTGGAATGCAGTGATTGGGGAGCGGAGGAGACTGACTTGCTGTTTTTTTGGTATGAGGGGGGGTTTGTCGAGAGAGGAAAGTTGATGACGAGAGGAAGAAGGAGGGGGCTGATGAAGGTGTCTTTAATCTTTTTGAGAGGGAGCTTGTTGGATGGGTATTTATAGATATTTGTGTGGAGAAACTTTTTTTGAATGATATTACAAATTTACGGTTCGAAAAGCTGTTTCTTTTCTTTTTCAACCGGTACGCTGGTTAAAATTAGTTAATTAGTATTTCACTGTGCAGTACAAGAAATTTGAAAGAAATATTTTTATTAATTTTTATTTATGTTGTGTATTATTGATTTAATTTATTATTAATTATTATTACTGATTTTATTAATGATTGATCATAATAAATTTTAACTTATAAAAAATTATTTTCACACCCACTTTTATCTACAACACGATACCTCCTGTCAGCTTTAGCTACTAGCACGTCCTTGAATTCCTTACGCGCATTAGCATTACAACTAGTTCGAAGATTATGGCGCGAAAATCGAACATGGAAGCTTAAAGACCAAGTTCCGCGCTGGGATTTAACGGCATCCTGGCCCTTAAAACTTTAATCCACACAAAGGGCGAGAGTCTGCAACATGCTTAGTACATAAGTTTGTGGCTAACGCGGTTCCATGGGGAAGATCTTTAACTTCTTTAGAGATGATTACTTTGGAGTAAGTAGTTATTAATTCGTTGTAATAGTTTCTACTTTTAAGGGCTTAACAAAAACTTTCTAATACTCCAGCTGAGCAGTAACTATTTGAGATTACAATTGGACAGACTATGAATGTAATGAGAGATTAAATTTTCATCATCAACTTTGGATTAAGCATAGTTTTGAATTAAAAATGTAGAGGTAAAGTTTGAATGTAAATTACTAGATTAACTTATAAAAGTGACAAGATGCATATTTAAAACATTTTTACTATGAGAATTTTTGAATATTTAGATAAGAAGTGCATTGTATCTGTAAATAAATAAATAAATTTATAAAATGATATTCTCCAAATAAAAAAAGACGTTTCACTGTCGTTTTATCATTCTCTGTTCTACTCCATAACTGCCTGGTCGGAAAGGTTCCATAAACAGGAAATATGCAAACACCTCACCTATGGCAAAGGGAAATTTCAATCCACTCGTTGGGTTGCATTTAATCCCGATAGTTCGTCAGGGTCGTCGATATGAACTTTGCGCCGGACGACAGCCGAAAACCAAAATGTGTCCTGTGTGTATATCGCACCGTTCAAAGTTTCATAGAGACATAGCTGCTCGTATATCTCTGGTTCGCACAATTTCAGGCTGACCCAATTCGATGTGCCTGAAAGTTTATCAGCGCCCAAACAAGCAACGCCGAATCTTTTTCGAGAAAGTGAACCTATAGAACTGAATGTTTACTTTTAACCCGTAATTGAACATATACACTTTAGTCGTATAATCAAAGATCTTTATTTTTTATATTTAATTTAATTATTTCGATTACTTAATGGGAAGTTATTATATTAACAGTAATCCTACAAAACGCGTAAAATTTTGTTAAAAAAATTAGTTTTAAATAATAAACTATTCAATAGCATAGAGGATCTATTTGAATCTTATAACTTTCATAATATTTTTTCTTGTCATAATGATTATTTATTTTCAAATTTAAGTTGTTATATTTTGAGTCAATTTGAATATTGTATAAAATCGGTAGCCATGTTTGGAGTTACAATAGCGTAGCAGTATTTTTCTCTCCTATACCCAAGTAAAAAAATTAAATAAAGTCCATATCTGATTGACTATATAGAGCCCATATACGAAATTGGGCATATATTTTTTATATACAAAAAGTCTTCAATATTTTTGAAATAAGAATGTGTTTGTGCTTGTGCATATACGTGAATGTGAATGTGTGTGTGCATGCGTGTAAATTACCAGGTTTTAACGACTTTTTAATATTTACTGTTTATCCCAATGTATTTTTAATAGTTAAAAATAATTTTTTATTTTAATGTTACAACTTAATTAAAATTGCAAAATGAATTTCAAAATAATTATCTTTAATTTTTATACTGATTATAATTACTTGAATTACAAGCTTATTTCATTATATAAAAATTTTAAAATTATAAAAAATAAAACAGTTAAAAAAATTATAGTGGAAGATTTTTTTTTCACCGAAAAAGGAGTCAAATAAAATTTAAAGATGATTTATGTTTTAATCCAGTCCTGATCGTATGATTTTATATGTTAATTAAATTATTTTTTAAATAAAAATTATTGAAGAAAAATAATGCAAAATAATATAAAATATAGTTTTACATTTTTAGAAAACAAAATTTTGTCATAAATATTTTACTAGTTGAAATAAAGTAATCCTTGCAGTTTACATAAAAAAAAATATTTACTTCCAGTCTTTATTATAAATATACTTCTATAGTGAACAAGAAAATCAAACCCCATAAAATGGTAATATTCCATCCTAAATCTGCAAAACTAATAACCTCCGCAATTTACGGCAGTACTTAGTGCAAAATCCAAACGCCCCGCGCGATTCGAGCAATAACTCATCACGTTTGCTTAATATGAATTAAGCGCACTTGAATCTCCAAGAAAAAAAAAGAAAAAAAAATAACGAGAGAGGAGTAAGCAGGCCGGTCCCTACGTTATAAATAAATATTATATCTCCATTTATTCATCGTTTATATATGAAGGGTAAGAAGGCACAACCAAAGCCGCAACGCCGAGAAAAGCATAAGGATGCGCGCGATGGTCGTTACGAACTCCCATATTTTAGCCCCATCGAGTATCCCGGTGCGGCCCTATAAACCGCTCTCGGTCAGTCGCTCCTCAGTTTTTCTTTTCTACTTTCCCTTCTTTTTCGTTCCGCTAGCCTTCTCTTGTCTTTCTTTTCAGACTCTTTTCTCTGAAGCCTGTAACTTCAATGTAGGTTAAAGGCAGAAGCTCGCTTGGATTTGTTGTTTTTGGCCCAGGAGTTTGTAGTGCAACCGGAGAAAAGCTATTCGGACTGCTCGTAAACGTGATTCATCGGATAACCGAAAGAAAAGATTTAAAACTTTATATTTACGATTTCAATTCAATGGAAATAAAGAGAAAAAATTGAGCAAAATCCTAAACGCACATTCAACTGTCTAGTGATAATTTAATCAGTAATAAGTTATAGGTAAGAAGTATATAAGTGGTAACAGCCGAGCACTGTCAGACACACCTAGCCAGCCAAAAGTTTTTAAGTAGAATATGTTATTCTAGATTCATTTGTTCCACATTTTTAAATACCTAACGTAAATTATCATCAAGCTATCGTGACGGTATATCATAAAGCAGTCATGGATAACACACCCATTTAACCCATATTTCTCCCATTCACATAAGTTAAAGATACAGATTAGGAGCGTGCTCTTCATCAAGGTCACGCGCGATTGATTTTACTCACACGCCGAGGGTTCGAGAGAGCCGAGTATTTAATCGGGCCAATTGACAATCGTATGGGAGGGGGGGGAGGGGGGGGGGTCAGAGGGGTAGGGCTCGTCAGCGGGGGGTCGAGGAAATCGGAAAAGAGCGCGCGCTAATGACTTTTGTATATATCGTACTGCTGGCCGCTCGCGCAAGCGTCGCCGACCTTCGTCATGCTCTCTTTTCGACACTGGCTGTCTGGGTTTTTCGCCGGAAATTCGGAAGTTACGAAGGGAAAGAGGTAATCAACGTGCGCGCGGCTCGCACGTGAGTGAAGTATCGAGCGGCTGAGGTATTTTCGGTTGGCCCGGCGGAAAGATTTGTTTTTTTTTTAGTGTAACAATCGAGGTTGGAATTACGAAAAAGCGGAGAGATGCGCGTTTTGCTGATTTGCTGGAAAATATGCCAGTGGGTTTAACATCGAATGTGAATAAATAATTGAAAATTTAACGTAAATTGTTTTCCTTTAATTCACGATTATGTAATTGACAGCTTTGTTGCGATTCAAAATTAGTTATGCGTTATTTTCGTAAATCTGTGGTTCTGATACAATTTATTTCATATACTTATTTCAATTGTATTCTGAGTTTTGGTTTAAAATTTTATTTTAAAAATGTAATAGGATAATTCTCATAAATATGCTACTACATTTAATGTGCGAGTTTTTGATTATTTTCACACTTAAATAAAAAAATTACCAAATCAAATAAAGATTTTCTTTCACTGTACTTCAATTGTCATATTAAAAGAAAAAAATTGTTTGATGTCAGGAATTTTTTTCTTTCAGTGGCAATAATATTATTGCTTACTATATTAAAAATATTTACTAGTGCTAATATACTATTATATTTTGTAGGAATCTTTTAAAAATTTCGCAATATCAAAAAAATTATGTTTTATCTATAAACATAAAAGTGTAATTTTTTGATTTTTCCAAGATTTCACAGGTTTCCTATATAATATTATTTTTCTGTGTAATTGTCAACACTTTCATAAGTATTGTCAAAAACTTGCATATTCCTTTTATTTATATATTTACCAGACTTAATTTATTTAAATTCTATAAATTAATTAATGCGTAATATTAATAAAAACCTGTCCCAGCAAAATGAAACGTAATATCACCCATTGAACAAAAATAATGAGTGGACGTCTACATCGTAACTCGAGTATTTTTCCATCACCCTTGATTTCCATCACACTTGGTGCATGAAAGTGGATTGTAAGTATGACATATATAAATTCACAACACCCAGCAAGACAAAGAGACAGAAAGAAAATAATTTTATAAAATTACCGTGTACTGTTGGTCAACGAGAGTCTGGTTTCTCGTACTTTAGTATCGGGCCTTGATGCACTCCTAACAACTCGCCGAGTGCACGTGCTAATTGATTTCGTTAGAGCCTTCGCACGTTGTACTTCTTCGACTCCGATTTCTTTCTCTTTTCGGCTCCTTTTCGCTAATGTCAAGAGTAGATCGCCAATTCGTTTCGTCCTAATTTACTAACATTTCTGTAGAAAACTATATTCTATCTATTACGTTTATTTCTATACAGACTTCTAAATTATTGACGGGTACAACAATTTGTATACAAATGTTTTACTATTTTTTTTCTTTTTTTTTAGGTCGGTTGTTCCTAGGAATATATACGTATATGCTATTTGTACGAAAAAATTGGTCTACTACAGTTGGTTGGCGAATATGACGAACGTCGAGTGCGTTACGTTAAAAATAACGCCGAAAAAAGCTTTTCAATGTATTCGGCGATCGCTCTCGATATTTTCGACGTGTACAAATGACTTTCTTTCATATTCGCAAAATATCCAAGCGCGCACATAAACACTGTCATAACGGAACATCTGTCAGCTTTATATTTTTCCTTGCACACTTTTACACTTTCAAATTTTACACTTTCACAGTTTGGTTGCTCAAACGTAGCTCTTGTTCTCGCGTCAATAAAAAGCACAACTAGTTATTCTTTGGACTTTATGACAATTTCGCTTATCTAAAACACCACATCACATATATAAACATTCATCAACAAAACATCTTCTTAGTGTACACAATTTTTTTGCCAACAAATAACACCCTACGAGGTCACTGATTAATAAAACTCAATACTTCAGTCGTCTAGATTCTCCTTGAGCATGAGCACCAGTGCAGGAATCGTCAGCTTTAAATAAAACTCAATTTCACACACTTTCGGACTTTATTTTCGTGGATATTATTATTTATTTTCGTGGATATTATTATCTTCCTGATGCACGTTTTAAAATAACAAACATAGCCGGGCAAGTTGAAATCCAAGATGGCGGATACGTAGGAGTATGCGCGTGCTCGTCTGTCCTCATTGCAATTAATCACTAGATACACACACTTTCGCTTGTAGCCACTGTAGTTTCTTCAGCCAATGTGGACGTCCGAATTATTCACGAGCGTTGAGGCCGTCTCCCTCCTTTCTTCGACTTCGGTGTTCTTCTAACGAGTGTTTGCCTGTACAAAATCCTAAATAAATATGTGCAGACAAATCGGACCCACGTTCCCTCTTCGCTCCCGCATCTTTCTCTTTCTCTCGTTTTTTCGGATGAAATAAAAATTTTAAGAATAAACGAAACAATATTTTTTTAAATCAAAAATGTGGTCTGAAATTATGATTGGCGGGGAAAAATTAACAGGTGGTTAAAAAGACAAAAAATTAGTTTAGATACTTTTTATCTCTTACTCAGTCATTCTCTCCCTCGTTTCTTACTGAAGTGTCAACGATCACATCAGGTTGAAAGCATGAAGCAATTTAATGCGTTATAATATCTTATATCTTCCGAGAACCCGTATAAAAAATAATATCATTTTGTCGCGAATAATTTTAACAAAAAACAAACTTCTAACACAACTATATTAACCTTAATAGTATTTCTATGAACTCGAGACGAACAAAAGAATGCTCATATAACTTTCACTAGAGTTCGCACGAACAAAAGAATCCCCGGCATCGAACTGTCCACTCAGATTTCTCGGAAGATTCGAAAAGCTTTGCCGAGCGCGGAAGCAAAAGACGCCGTCCAACCTCGCGAAACTAATCTCGTATCTCGATCCGGACTGTTGCGCACAACAAAAAGTCGCCCTGCGCGCGGCCTACGGTGCCACATCGCTCGCGCCATCTACGATTCGAATAACGACTTTTCCCGCGCGTATAAGCACTATGCGATCGGCGCGCACACCAATCATGCACAACAACGATGCATTCGCGGTCAGTTGCATATACCTGAGAAAAGAGAGAGAGAGAGAGAGAGAGAGATTGAATAAGGAGGGGGGAGAGAGAGAGAAAGCGAACGAGGTTAGCGCGGCCCCCGCTCCGTCTCTTATTGGCCGGCTCACGTGGCACGTGCCCCCGCCTCGGGGTGTGGCGTTCATTGCCGCGAAAAGTCATTTTGTAGAGCGAGCGAAACAGAGCGAGGGACAGGAGACATGCCCCGCTGCCCTTTCGTAGGTGACGCACGTGCGAATTCCGAAGACAATTGTGTCCCCCGCTGTTTGCCCGACTGATTAAAGTTATATGCGAGCTTAGTTATACGGCCTCCGTCACCCTCCTTGGATAAAGCAATTATCAGTGTGTGCGCTCGAATTTTTGGGAGTCGGGTAACGAGCGCGCGCGCGTTGGTACACTAACTCGCCGGGGCGTTTTAATTTGCCGACAAAACGATCGTTGAGTTTTTGCTCTATAAATTTATCGGCCGGGCGCGGTATAATTTTGTTTGTTATAAGCAGGCTGGCTGGCGCACTATTTTTGACGTTCCGTGTGTATTATTGATTCCCGTCGACTTCTTTGATCGAACTCATGTCAGCTTTATTTTCGGCTTTGTATTTGTATCATTTAGGCGGGCTTGCGTGCTTGCTTTGCCAAAGTTTGCTGTGTTATGGAATTTCATTCGACACGAGGAAATTCAAGACGGAGGAAT